>JAOVYX010007360.1:0-35913 GCA_035668315.1 Drosera spatulata | reverse complement strand
GGAATCCTACTTCAATGTTTATATTTCTTTCATGTTTTGTTCTTTGGAAGCAATGTGTGATTATAATAGTTTGCTTTGAACATAAAATTTGCTTTGGAGAAAGACGTTGGAGCATGGGAAATGCTGAAGGAAAAAGATTATGATCGAGGACGGTAACAATGTACAACATAGAGGTGAACGAAGTGATCGAGGACACTAACAATGTACAACATAGAGGTGAACAATGTACACATTGGAGTATATAGTTGACATTGCTTAATATGATAATAAAGACTTTTTTGCTATTATTATTGTCACCAAAAAGTGTTTTTTTTCTAATCAATATATTTTATTACGATTTATGATTTTATTTTTATTAATCAAACGAACTTTGAATTAGCATTTGAACCAAATGGAAAGTGTAAAAATATTGTTATTACAATCATCATAGATCGATTATTTTTTAAACTATTTACATGGCAACAAAATTCAACCAGTTAACTTTGAATTGAAATTTTAGATATTATTTTCATTTTATATAATTTATTTTAGTACATATCAGAGATTATAATAATTGAAATCAGGTAATAACAAATAGACACAGGTTTGTTTCATGGATACCTTACGATCATGATTTCTCCATATGATGATTCGATATCATGATGCGATAATTATGTCAAACAAATTAAATTAATAATGGACCTTAGTGTTCCATAATATAATTTTTTTTGGATTAAAGTGGCGGCAGCATAACGCTGCTGCGGCACTACTTCTTTTTTTGTTGTTGCTAGACTATTTATGCTGGTCATGATGGTGAGGATGGAAACATATATAATATATGTAATGATAATGGAAACTCTCCAAATTCTCCAAAAATCCTCTCAAAATGAATAAAGTTATCACACTGACACACCTTGAAGCACTCAAGATGGTATTATCTGTACCAATTTAGAATCATCGATGGGCGATGTACAAAGAAAGAAGTTTCATGTGACTCTCATGGGACTTTTTCGTTTATTTGTTGTTCCTTACCATAATTACCTCAAATTCAAAGCTTTAGTAGTTGCTTATGCAAGGGATCATTGTTTTTTCATATCATATTATCAATCTGTTTGAACTGACATACATATCCAATCCAAGTAGTGCAATATTTTTTACCTGGGAAAAGTGGTTCATTTATTTCCTTGGAGCTCCTTGAGAGGCAATCTCTGGCCGCCGGTAGGGTTCTCCGGCAGGCACCCGTTGGCATCAATGGGGAAATCATGGCGTCCTAGGAAAGCGGTGGTGTGGGACATTACAACGTCGATGTTTTCTACTGAGGTGAAGGTTAAGGAGGAAGTGAAGGAGGGAGTGAAGAGGGATGAATCCTGTGGGGATTGATGCACTGTTATTTGTAAATGGTGGGATTGTCCTAGACTCTGATTGAGGACGTGCATCAAGAAGGGGGTCTAGTTTGATGGCCTAATGATTATGAGGCAGTGGTGTGTATGCCGAAAGTAGTTGTTAGCACTAAGCAAGAGCTTGCTGATGAGAGGCAGTATGCCGAAGTTTGTAAACGGAGATTGTTTAGAGGTTTTGTAATCTAATCTCGAATGATCCACACAGAAGTTTAGAAGTTTAGAAATCGATTGTAAGCGGAGAATAGGTAAGTTTGGTAGAAGAAAGTATGTAGAGAAAAACAGACCACTAATAGATAATCACAACTTGTCATAAGAGAGAATTGCTCACAAATTAGAGGAATGTACATAGCTGCATTATGTTAGCTTAGCTGTCCGAGTTAGTAGTAAAATATCATATTCTTGATTGTTAGAGCTCATGAATATTTTGTAGCTAGGGATCCTTATAAACTTATGGGACTATTATCTTTTCAGGAAGTAGTTCTCTTGTGATAGTAGCAATAGACCATTTTTAGTTGATGAGATACGGGTTATAGATGGAATTGTTGTCGTCTCTCTGATGTGCCAAATATTTTGATATTCTAAAGTGTTGTTTGGTTTCGAGGAGGGAATCGTTCCTCATAATTGACACATTTAAATTTGAGATTATGTTTGTTTTGAAACTGTATCTGCATCTGTTGATTTTGATGCTTATGCTGTATTTGCTTCTATTCAATTTTAAATCTTCATGCCCAAACCTCTGTCAAATCGCATCTTAACCAAAAAGTTTGGTGCTTTGTGAGGCTGGAAAGTAGTGAAGGCCTAGTTAGCATGTACCGAATGAATAGCCTGTGATAGCTAATCTAGAGTCGAACTCCACTCTTTTTTTCTTATCCTGGAACTGGGACATGTTATTTCAATCTATGGTTAGATAGCTCATGGACCGGAGAAATAAAAGAGTAGATTGGGAACATAAGCTGTTCGAAATGGCTTTTGTTTATACAATTTCTTCTTATGCAGAACATACATTGAAAGATAAAAAGAAAAAGTGCTAAAAGGACCAAATGTGATCAAAGAAAAAAAGTTACTGTAACTGTTTCATACAGTGAAGGGGAAACATTATCCTGGCAAGTTCAAATGATATGTTTCCAATGTGACTTTATTCTGGAATTCTGTTTCAATTTTTCTATCTCCTCCATATTTTGCTCCATTTGTTCTTTGGAAGTGAGCTGTGTATATAATAATGTGTTTTCCACTTACAGGTTGTTGGTTGGAGATTGTTGGAAGAGAAAGAGGGCCTAAAACTTCAGTGTCTATGGAAGTTGAGAGATTTCAAATGCTGCATTGAACTGATAAACAGGGTTGCTAAGGTCGCAGAAGAAGCAGGGCATTATCCAAGTCTTCACTTAGAGGAACCTTATCACGTTAGAGCTGAATTATGGACTCCTTTAATTGGTAAACGTAGAATCCTACTTTCGTGGTTCAGTCATCGTCTTTGTGGTTAGATTTTAAATCCTGGAATGGCAACTGCTTTCTTAGTTTAACTCAATATCATGTCTTTGTTACTGTATATCTCGACGCTTTCCTTGCTGTCATTTATCATGACGATTGGTTCTTCTTTTGACTTTGCAGGTGGATTGAGCGTGAATGATTTTATTGTTGCTGCTAAGATAGACGAAATAAAAACCTCGGATCTTGTTCCACGGAAACGGGTTTGGGCGTAGTCACCTTGAACAGAAGTCAGAAGCTAGGGAAAAGAAATGTATCTGGATTAACCCTTATTCTTGATGGGTGTATAAATCTATTCTTCATTCTATAATGGTGTTTGGGGTAATGTTTCATCATTATTTATTTATATATGTTGTTTTTGAAATTTTTCATCATTATCTTTGTCCTAACACAACATGATGGAGTTTCAGGATCTATAATCCAGAACTCTTGGTGCATTGTTTCTGGCATCATGGATGCTCAGATCTTGATCTTGACGACTATAGACAATGTCGCCAAGGTCTAATAAACGATGCAATAGCAAATTTACATGATGTATCAAATTCAAGGAATAAGACAATCCTTGGGTCTATTTATCATGCAGATATGATTAACATGTTTCCCACTCATAGTAGTCGCTAAATTTGGCATGAAAACGAGTTTACTACAGGATTCTTTAGCTGTGATATTGGAAATAGTGAAAACAGAGACAACAATAACATACCCATTGCAAGAACGAAACATAGTCATTTTATATGAAACTAAAACTTGCCTTTAATACTAAGCCACATCAGTTAGATATCCATGGTATTTCATTGTGGCGCATAAACAGTGGTTGTTGGCTTATACAGCTTCTGGTGACAACAATTCGATATCCATATTATTTCAAAGATTCTAATAGGGCTGTAAATGAGTCGAGCCAAGTTGGGTTCGACTCATTTAGGGTTTTATTAGGCTTGGTCTTGAGTTCAAACTTGATTCGAGTTTAATCGAGTTGAGCCTGTCAAGCTTATTTCATAAATAGTTAGGCTCGGGCTCGGTTTGTCTCGGCTTGGCTCGGTTCATTTACTCATTCGAGCCTAGTCGAACTCGAGCCGAGCCAACCTTTTTATGAATAAGTCACAATATCTTTAAAATTTAAGTTTAAAAATCATTATTAAAATCACTACTTAAAAATCTAAATTAATTAAACTGATATTGAAAATAAAAGCTAATATGTCAATTGATCTTGAATAGGACGATCAGAAGTGATTTGATATGAAAACGAGACTTGTATTCATGCATATAGAATAATGCAAAATACGTATGTGTTGTACTTTTCGTGGGATTTTCTAGTTGCCTTGCAGGCTTTCTGTACAAAATTTGATACGCGTGTAACGACGATCAAACGTAGTTTTTTTATAAATTTATCTTAAAATATCAATGGTTGTATAAGTTATGTATTTCAACCTAATATATGTTGCGAGACGATCAAACGTGATTTGATATGAAAACGAGACTTGTATTCATGTATATAAAATAATACAAAATAGGTAAGTGTTGTAAGAATTATGAGACGGAGGAAATACTTAACTTATTCAAAATTGATTAAAGTAAAATAAATCTTTTCATATCCACCAAAAAATGGAGGAAAATCTTTTCTACTTCAAAATCCGATCAGGGTTGAATCATTCAAAGGAAATTTGCGTACACAATTACCTAATAATAGTTATATATATGATAGTTTTTAAAAAAGATAAAAAATATATAAGATATGAGAATTTTGCATGGCTCTTGAATATTATGTATATATTTATGAAAAATAAAGTACATATGTATACATATAGATTCGAGTCTTAAATAAGTTATAATCGAGCTGACATGATGAGCTTATAAACGAGTCGGCTCGTAAGCCTATCAACTCGAGTCATAGATGGCTCAAGTTTGGCTCATTTATTTCTACGAAACTAAAGTTAAGCTTAAACTTGGTTCACGAGTTTCATAAATGATACTCGAGTCAAGTTTTTATCTAGTCGAGTCAAATAGGTTCGTGAACGGGTTCGGTTCATTTACACCCCTAGACTCTAACCATTGAGTAACTAAAACGAAGTACTACCTGTACTTCAGAGTTCAATTTCATTAACGTGCCTTTTACTGTATTAACTTTCTGGTGTACACTACATGAAAACATGTCCCAAGTATTCGTATACTGTTTTAGCAGTTCTGTACAAAAATGAAGCAAAGCTGTAACACAATGTAAGCTTTACAAGTCCACTCGACAACATCTAGTCTGTAATCTTGTGGAATAAGGTGGGTGAGACTGTCAGACCTCGCTTAACAGGACTCTTGGCGATCGCCGTATCTCTATGAATCAGTGGTTCAAAATCTTCAATTGTTCTGATACCATAAGATGCAGTTCCGAGAGCTGCTTGCTTTTCTCTATACGATGCCCAGGTGACCAAGTAAAGCCCGGCTATGATTGAAGATCCTCCAACCACACTGTATTGACAATATGAATGGACCAAGGAACAAAAGGATTAGAATAGAATATATCATACTTCTTTGTGAGGGAAAGATCATAGGCATTGCCGGATTGCACCAAGATGCATGAATGTCTAAAAATAGGTCTCCCATCTAATTAGAACAAAGTTATTAACATACCTGCTAAAAAATATAGGACTTCCAAGGAAAGCACGCGATAGGATGGCAGATGCTGCAGGTTGAAGTGGATTGTAAAGGGCAACTAAAGCCGGGCCGATTATTTTGTTAGACCATGCAAGGAGCCCATGATTAAAGGCAGAAGCAACAATTCCCTGAAAGAGAAAAACAAAACAAAACAAAACCATACTAGTAGTATTGCATTAATACTTTAAAGCCCAGTGCAACAGATTCATATAAATTTCAAGGGGCAGTGATTGCTTTAGTAGTGAACCCGAGGAGTAAGGATTTCAGATACTAGATGATCAAATAACTGGAGAAAAGAAGCTGCAGGGTTTCATGCCAGTAACCTAAGATTCCACCAGTCCTGCTCTTAATTATAGCAATGCTATTTTTATCTTACATAGTAAGTGAGGGACTTCAATGATCCACAGATACAAAAACTAATACTTACGTAGGAAAACGATAAACTGAGAAACCAACAAATGCTATATAGGAACAATGTCAAATGTTGTTAACTCCTTCAGGATTCGACTAGCTGCAGGCACGTAGAATTGAAAACTCTCTCCTCAAGGTACTTGTCTACCACAGAGCACAAGGAAGGCAGCATCATAAACTTACAGCATAAAAAACAGCAAATAACTCAGATCTCGTCAAGCTCCAGTCTGTAGACTTATCGGTGAGAAATACAGGTGATGTAACCATAAGAAGAGCACCGAAGAAGTATGAATATGCTGTGACCGATAGGCTGGCCGGATACTTCTTTAGAAGTGAACCCTGCACAATTTTCCCCGAAGAGAAATTAAGACGAAATCTACATCTATGATAATGATAATATCTCGTAGATCTGTACGCATAAAACCTAAGCAATATGAGTGCATACATTCAAACCCAGAATACTGACAAACGAATATCATGATACATTTAGAAAAAAAAAATGTACTCTTGAACAAAACAGCAACATTATTCGGATGGTTAAAAAGTAAGAAGCTGTATAGTATGTAGGGCCAGAAACCTGAATGGCAAGGTAAGCAGCCATGCATATGCAATTGCCTATTAGGCACAATACACCAAGGTGCCACTGCTCGATTCCAATCTCGAGAAGAGCACCCACCAACCATCCGTCCGGTTCTGGCTGACCCCTTGCACTTATTTCATCCCGCAGTGCTATGTCTGATTCGGAGTATCCAAATATGGCAGGCCCTTTGAACAGAACCATTAATACGGCACCTAGAACACAGGCGAGTGTACCCCCAACTTTCATTTGACCTTCTACTCTTAGCAAATTCATAGTCTCTGTGCTGCAAGCGAAAAGGACAATATAAAACTGCGCCAACCCAAGCGGAGATGAACCATGCGTGGACAAAAAAGCATTTATCAGAAAAACTGACCCCATGGCCACTGCAATGAGGAAAGTGAAGACTGGAATTGAAGGCTGTATGGCAGCAGCATAAGTTGGATTCGTGTAGCTCAGACCGAGAAGAAACAGAAGCTGATTTCCAAATATCCTAGTCAGGTAACATGAATAGTATCTCAGTTGAAGAATGATGTAATTAAAGAACAAAAGAGATCAATATCAATATTGGCACCGGATATGTTACTTACCCAGTCAAACCAAGAAAGAAAAATGTAATCAGAAGGCTCCTCGAGATAGGAGGCCTGATTCGCCTGTAAACAAGAAAATTGTGAAGATTCTTAGTTCCTACCACACAAGTAACCATTCGGTTGTCGCATGTCCAATGTTCCACGACTAAACAGATGCAACAAACTGCCATATGCACATTCCTTGCATTCAACATAGTAATTGATACACAACCCAACCTGAACCTGCACTACACATGAAGAACCTAACCTGTATCTCTCGACCTGTACTACGCATATGTATTTACCTTTATGTCAACCAACACTTTCGAGATCGTAGCGTAGAGACATGACAACAAGTCAACACAACTCAATCAAGCAAGTGACGCTATCTAGTTATCATAACAGAATTACCATAACTAGGGAAAATCTATCAACCAAATCCACCAATAATCGTGACAATCGATTTCGAAACGAGAGCGATTCGAAACGAGAAGCTCACTTTTCTCGAAGATATGCGATGGGAGCGAGGATGGAGAGGGCGAGGAGATCGCGGAAGACGCAGAACACGATCTCGTTGACGCCGACGTTGAGCGCCACTTTGGTGATGACGTGATACCCTCCGTTGATCAGCTGCACCAACACCATCCCCGCGTGCGCCTTCCATGCTTCCCCATTGATCGGAGCCCCTCCTCCTCCTATTATACTGCCGCCGGTGCCGGCAACGATTCCGGCCATCACTGTTGTATCATTAGCTCTGATCGTGAGCCGATGACGATGACTTGATTAGGGGGAATCGGTGAGAGTGAGAAATGAATTTGGGGGTTCGTGAAGATGGATTGAGATCGAAGGAATGAAAAAATAGGTGATGACTTTCTTTTTTCAGTTTCCTAACTTCGAAAATTCTTTTGTCGATGTCGATGTCGGGTTTAGAGGAGTCTAGGATGATTTTAACTCAATGATGAAGAATCAGTAGCTCTGATATTTTGTGCCAATTTTTATTTGAGTTTTGAAAAAATAACATTTAATCATGTTGAGTCGTGACATATATCCCATCAAATTTAAAAATATATTTTTAATTTTTTATTATTAAAAAATCGTATTATTTTGATATAAAATCACATTAAAGATTCATAAAAGAATCATATATATATTAAACTAATTTTAAACGAAAATTGAATAATTTTGACATAAAAAACATCATTTTAAAAAATTGATAAGGGATCATCCTTATATTTTTAAAACTTAAAAGAGTCAAGTGTTAATGTCGAATAGTTAGGGGAGGATTTTATACTATTTTCCCGAGTTTTTATTCTTTTTTAGTTCCTTCTCATACAATCGATTACTCTATTATTCTACATGCAAGCGTTATAGTGCCTATGCAGAGGGCCTCAGGCATGAGCATAATGTGGTAGTGCCTAAGCAGAGTTGTTCACCAGCAAAAATCGTGTATCATAACAAGGTCCATCATCCATGACTATATCGCACAGATTTTCTTGTTGGTTCAAAACGGAGTCCATGGAGGACTTTGGTACTGATAAAAAGTGATGATTCTTAAGAAACGTATAGTAAATGCTAGATTTTTCATATTGGTGAAGAGTAGTCTTTCAAAAGGGTACATTCAGCATAAGTTATTTGAACATCGACATGACAGTTGAAATACAAAGAACGGGAAATCATCCATTGTTTTCTGCACATGGATGAACTATTCAGGTAAGGGAGTTAAGGACGTCGATGCCAATGGCAATTGCTCCTCCGGTGATAGCATCTAACACCATTTTCTCTCTATTGCCGCTGCCAGCTGCCGATACCAGAGCTCCCGTCAATGCGCCCCCAATCATCTTAGTTTTCTGGATTAAGCATGGTAGGGTGAGAGTGAGACAGATGAGCAACCAGCATGGGTGAGAAGGATAACTAGAGAAGCAAAGTGACTTGAACAAGGTCTACTAAAGCATGTTAAATTTCTCAGATTCATTTCTAGAAGAGATAAAACCCATGCCAAAGTCCGCAAAGCTCATGTGTCCATGATTCTAGTCCACTGGGTTGCAAAACAACTAATACGTGGGTCGAGCATGAAGGTTAGTGCATCCATCGAGATCGAGATTTGAATCATGACTATCGAGATGAGGTTGAAAGCTAGAACCAGACTGACGATGAAATATGGGTTTTACTCTGTACTCAGCTCCTATAGGAAGTGAGGAGCATCATTCAATGATGGCTCAACGCCATTTTGGCATGAACTCAGTGAAAAGCCTTTTCATCTCGAATGACAAGTAAACAATAAGTCTGGTAAACATAGAAATACTACCCAGTCGTCACTTCCACGTATCCTTGCCACTCCATACTCCATTCCCACGTATACTCCAGCAATAGTTCCTGTCAATTGGGACCCTCAAATTTCAATGAACATGTGAAATTGGTAACAATGCAAGCAAGGCAGGAGAGATCCTCAGCTAAGCAGGACAAAGATTGAACTTTACCCCAATAAGCACCTTCTTTGCACATCTTCTTTAGCTGCAGAATAGTAAGTCATGTTAACTGGATCCCATGCCATCGAAAACTAACCAATTACGGTTCATGAGATCAATATTCTAATTGGTAGAACAGAGCTGAGAGCAATTAACCAAACTAGAGTTTGAACAAGTTGCGTATCATAAGGACCTTTTGTGACTGATGGCGGATGAGAAAGAATAATGTGCTAGATATTTAAAGCTAGAGAATGTGTAAAATAACATCAAAGTATGCATTTAAACATGGAGATTGAGGAGGATATATGGAAAAAGGCAGGGTTTAGTCATATCCATATAGACATGAACAAGTATGGAATAGAATATTCAAAGTATCCCCAATCTAGAAGACAGAAGAGTAAACAACAATTATGAGAAGACAATCATACCGAATGCTCAAAGTTGTGCTTCGATACATGCCCTGAAACAAAAGGAAGAGAAATGAAGATGAGAAAACTAAGATCAAAACAATCAACTGTACATAAAAAGCCCAATGTCCAGGTCATATAGTGGTGCATCTAACAACATCAAGGATCTATAATACTGAAGGAACAATTCATTGTTCACTAAAGTGTGCAGCACCATAACTTTAAGAATCCCCTACATGAGAGACTCATCATGGAAAAATGAAGTAACATAAAATCAATTGCTTGCTTATGTTTTTGGTGGATCCCAACAATTGGCAGAGAAGACAGTCCTCTCGAACTAGTTCAGGAATCAGTAAAGAGAATAGCAATATCAAGAAGAATCAAGATTACTCTTTTTTACCATCATTTATTTTCTTTAGTCACTGCTTAATCATGATGCATACAACCGTTCTACAGAGTGAATCAGCGGCCCTATTAACTGATTTGGATTGGCAGGGGATACAGCTAGTCCATGGTCCCATTTGATGAAGATTTGCATAGAACACATCTTGACGGAAAGCTGAACACTCTCTTCTAAGTATCTTTTAAGCTTCCACGCATTCACATTAGTCTTAGATTATTAAGCCTCCACTCATGGCAAGAGTGCTTCCATTTTTCACAAGTCTCACAAGGATGTAAGAACTTTGGACAACAAGGTTCCAAGATATTTGAGCATGTTATGAGACGAGGTGATTAATAAGCTAACCTCAAGCTTAGCGGTGTATTCCATTGAGCTCAGCTCGTTATCAACTTAAAATCTAAAGCTCTATCCCAATTCACAAGCTAGATTGGTCCCAAAGGAGCAAAGAACACCAGCATTCATCCAACCATCAGATTTCCTAGCTTGTAGCAATCTAAAGCCGACCAAAAGCAAGGTAAAACCACATTTTGATTCTTTGTTCCTACATAAACATTAAAATGGAACAACAATTCGCAAATTGCTTCTTTTTTAAATGTTATTCCTAATCCATTTATAGTCCATAGACCCCATACGATCGAATTACAATATAAAATATTGAATTGATAAGCCAAAACGCTTTCAAACGCGGTCCAATACCTTTATCAATCATGTGATACACCTCTTCGACAGCAACCTTCCCCACAGCAACCTGAAAACCAATCCAAAACATCATTTCTCCCCCAAAACCAACACAGAATCGAATCGAATCGAATCGACAACGACAACAAGCAAAAGAGGGGAAGGGAATGAGGAATTGAGCATACGGTTCCGATCTTGAGGAAACCGTCGACGGTGCGATTGAGGAAGGGATTTCCCATGTCGACGACTACATCCACCTTCGGCGTCGACAGCGACCCGGCGAACCTGCTCCGAGGCATCTCCACTCGACGCGATTCTCTTTCTCGATTGCTTTGCTTTCTGTTTCTGTTTGTTTGCAGTGAGAGAGAGAGAGAGAGAGTTGATAAGTAGCGTGATGAGTGGAGTGTCTCACCTTTCTTTTTTGTTGTGCTGGGCCCCGGCGTGATCCGTCATGGCGCCCGTTCCTCTCTCACCGTCTGTTTTTAATACATTTTCCTTTATAAATCTGAACACAAAAGACTCATTCCGTATTTATAATTATTTGATTTAATTTAAAAATTTTTATGAAATTAAGAAAACAAGAGCATTTTATAAAGATTAAAAGGATGTATGATTGATATGTTTTTTTCATATTAAATATTGATTAAAAGAGAAAAGATTATCAATAAATTAGGAAAAAAAATATTATATGTATAATAGAACGAAAAAATATAAAATTGGGTTAAGGTTTTTTTATTACTAAAGTTTTATTTGTTTTGTTATCGTATTTTTATTGGTCCTATATTTGATGTTATTCATATTTATGAGAAATTAAATTCATATAATATACATATATATATATATATATATATATTGGTATTTTATTTTTTTAATAATGTAATATCCCCTCCGTACAAAATTAGTTTACAATTTTTTGCTATTAATGTGATTGAAGTAGACGTATGTACATAATGTGAACTGCAAAGATAATGCTCTCTCCATCCCAAAATAAATGAAAGGACACGGATCTGGATTAATATTTTAGTTTCTATCTACATGACTATGTCAAAATATATATATATATATATAAATTATCAATAGTCTATCAACTTAAATTATTATTTTAAAAATTAAATTTAATTCATATATATATATATATATATATATTGTTTAGTCCCAATTTACACGTTGAAATCTCCTCTTCCCTCATTCCCTGCGGTTCTATTAAAAATAGAAATTCATGGGAAATTGCTAATCATCCCCCTCCCCAAACTCACACCCTCCCACGTGGGTCTCATTTTTTCTTTTTTTTCTTTCCCAAAATATCTTTTCTTATATAATATTTAAAATTATTTATAATTTTTAATATATATATCAAACATTAAAAACAAATATATATTTAAAATCTACACATCAATATGTACAAAACAAAATCAATATTGAATATAAAAATTGTCATATCTGGACGCATCACTAGAAGCATCTTGCCATCTGTTATAAGAAACCCAAACATGATGAAAATACGTTCCCACTTATAAATATATGCACCATTGATCAGGGATATTAAAAGAATAATGGTGCTTTTGCTACGATAACAGATAATGGCAAGTGAGCGTCAAAGTCATCCGCAAGAGGAGAAGGTTGATGAATCAGGAGGTCGTAACGAGAAGGCGAGAGAATCGGAGACGTATAAGTTGCTGTATTATTCTCCGGATCACCATCCTCATGATCATATCGACTCAAGATCTGATCTTAAAAGTCGTGACAAGCTGGTTGATGCTCACGATTATGAGGATGGATCAGCTGATGCGAGTGGGGTTTGTCACGGGACTGCCCAACTGGCGGATCACTTTAAATGTAGGGAAACTAATTAGGTAACTGGATCACAAGGACTTGAGATCACGAGTTTGAATGCTGATGTTTTTATAACTGTTATTTTTGTTATGTCAGTTCTGTATAATACTATATGGTTTGTCTATATTATATTCCAAACTTGAAGAGCATGGTCATCATCAGTCCGAGGGCACTCCCTTTCGATATTTCTGAAGCTTGGAAGCCTTTTTGTTTGAGTTGCGTCAAATTGACATTCAAGGTTAGTTCATGCCACAAGGCTGATAAATTTCATTTGTAAAAAGGAAGACAATGTTTGGAACACAGAAATGGATCCATTTTGTTTGCAGACTATCTGCAGTACATGAAAAGTTTTAACCTAAACTGAAATTTCTAAGAGACTCTTAAACGAGACGATACCTTGGGATCAAAGTTGTACGGCTTCATACTGTAACCTCCACATCCTCGTCTGCCAAATAAACCTCGTTGAGATACAACACTGACAGAAATTTTCTTCCCGTGAATCGCAAAACTTCATTAGAATTGTAAACAAAATAAAAATATGAGATTCATTCCTAAAATCAATTGACAATATGAGAAAAAACCCATAATTTATTTATATTGCTAAAGATTTTATTCAAATTTCGATGTGCGTTTTTTAGGTTTTATATCTATAAAAAGCAATAACAATGGAGCCATGGTTACTACAGCAGTTGAGAAGGTCGATACAACAGCAAGGGCTACCCAAGGGGTCCAAATTTTGATGTAACTTGTATCAACCAAAAACGCGGTTGTCTCGATCAAGCAGTTTCGTTGCCCTTTTCAATACCACAATAGCATACCCGAAACACAGGCAGGAAAATGGTGCACCTTGCTTGACTACTCTCACTAATGGAGTGATTCTGGTCACCCTTTCTAACCTAGCAAATCGAAATGCTTAACAAAAAGGAGTAATTTAAAAAGCGCAAGTCAAAGAAATAATTCAGAATTATGATGAGGTTTCCTTTTGAGGGAGAGCTCTCCAACCGATATCTCGCCTGTAGAATCCTCCCTGCCAGTCGATTTTCTCAACAGCACGGTAAGCCAAATCCCTTGCCTCCTGTAGATCCTTGCCCTTGGCTGTGACCCCAAGGACTCGACCTCCCATGGCAACAAAGTTGCCGTATGAATCTAGAGCGGTGCCCGCATGGAACACCTTGACAGAAGGAGACACATCCTCGGCATCTGATATATTGTGTATAACACTTCCCTTTTCGTAGTTACCTGGGTAGCCGTTACTTGCCATGACCACCACCATGGCTGATCCAGGAGACCATTGCAATGAGAGTCCTTTTAGCTCCCCTTTGCAAGCCGCCAGGAGAACTTGTACCAAATCTGATTCCAACCGCATCATCAGAACCTAAATCAAGAAAAAAAGAAGTAAAAGATTAATTATCTATAAGCGATAAGCACACAACATGAGTTTCATTATGATATTATTACTGCCTAAATTTGACATAGGACTTGATATTCATCTCTTTATTCTTTTCTCGAGTCCTATTCTACTGTTAGTGCAATGTACTCGGACAACTATGTATCAACTCGAGATATGAGAGCAGCCACTAGAACAAAAGAAGACCAAATCTCAGAAATTATCTATGGGCAGGACGACCCAAACTCAGCCCAACTCAATCTATTCAGTGCCAAAAATTCTTGTCTAGACAGGATCTATGACAAGAAAATCTGCACAGCCTTACCTTGCAAACAGAATGAGCGTTTCCGTCGAACATTGAATCTATGTCCAGGATTGTCTGATCCAAAGTTCAAACATGTCCTTATAAAATCGAGGAGGATGGCTGTCTACCTAATGTCAACTTCAATTTCGAAACCTAACTCCTAGTTCTAGCTAAGGTGACTATAAAGCAAAAGATAGTCTTGGCATAACTCTTGGTCCAGTTGGTGGGTAAAAGAACCTACCTTATACGCATTTAAGCTAAACTAGAAAAGTTTTCTACGAAATGACAGGATGACACAATTTAAGATAAAGAATAGAGATAGGAAAAATGAGAATATAGAAATTAGGACAAAGGGAAAGACGATTCCTCGACTAGCTAATCCAAGAGCAATGAGAGTACCTCTCACAATGATAATAAAATTTAAGGGTGCAATGAAGAATGACGCTAAGGATCTATAACCAACCTGGCATTCGGGGTCTCCAAACCTCACATTGTACTCTATCAGCTTAGGTGATCCGGATTTCTTTTCAATCATAAGCCCCGCGTATAGCACCCCAACAAACCTATAACCTTCCGCTGCCATTCCATTAACGGTAGGAAGAATTATAGACTCCATAACCTTGGATTGAAGCTCTTCCGTTAGGACAGGAGCAGGTGAATATGCTCCCATTCCACCAGTGTTCGGACCTGTATCGCCATCACCAACTCGTTTATGGTCTTGAGCTGATTCTAGGGGTATAGCATTCTCTCCATCCACTATGGCGAAGAAAGATGCTTCCTCTCCTTCCAAGTATTCCTCTATTACAACACGGCAACCGGCTGACCCAAAAGCACCTTTCACAAGCATGGAATCAATAGCTTCTAATGCTTCGTTTATCGTCATAGCAACAACAACTCCCTTTCCTGCAGCTAAACCATCTGCCTTGACAACTATTGGCGCCCCTTGTTCTTGAACATACTGCTTTGCTTCAGATGCATGTGTGAAAGTTTTATACTGCAACAAAGACAATATCACAAAATTAGGAGAAAAATCTTGAATGTGACAGCATGAAAGTGCAGAAAATTATCGCAGAAAAAAATAAGTTTAATCCTTGCAAAGACAAAGAATTGTACCTTAGCAGTGGGAATCCCATACTTATCGCACAAGCTCTTCATAAAATTCTTAGAACCTTCGAGAGCAGCGGCCTGCGATGAAGGGCCAAATGTTGGAATACCAGCCTTTGTCAAGTCATTAACCAGACCAGCCACCAGAGGAGCTTCTGGCCCCACCACAACCAGTCCAACCCGATATTGTTGGCAGAAATTATATACGGCCAAACTGTCAGAGATATTGAGATCTTTCATGCAAAATGCATCCCCCGATCTTGAAATACCAGCATTGCCAGGGGCACAGAAGACATGGCCAGCAGATGGTGATAGTCGCAAGGAATAGCACAGCGCATGCTCCCTTCCACCTCCACCGACGACAAGCACATTTAATTTCTCTTCTGCAGAATCAAACATAACATCATTTCTGCAATATCTATTCAATGTCTTCCATTTACAATAAAAACATACAGAGCATGAAGCAAAGAGCTCTGTTACATATGCTGCGTATGCATTATCCAACCTTAATTAAATACTTGATTGAAACAGAGAATGGAACGAAAACCATTTATTGTTTAAATGTCCAGAAAAGTGAACTAATGAGAAACGAGAATCACTTCCATGCCATGCACTTAGCCAAGAAATACACTACAGCTAATTCATTATAGCAAGCACTAAAAAAGGACAAAATTTTCGCTACTTATGTAATAGAGATTACCTATCCTTGAATCTGTGATATACCACGAAATAAATCAAAAACACATGAAAAGGAAAAAAAACTCATAAAACAACCTCAAATAACTTGAAAACGCAAAAAACTACGAAGCAAGCCTTTAAATGACTTCAAAACTATAGACCCCATCAGGTGAAGTAATCTGCTTAACCACTAACTAGTAGCCACAATTAACCAACAATCCATTTTTCCACTCACCTGTCTTGAGTGCCAAGATGTTCTGACTTCTGAATCAAAATCTCGCTGTATCCTCTACGATGAGAACGAGTGGTAGACACAGAATAATTAAAAAGAAAAAAAGAAAAAGAAAAGAAGAATCAATCATACCCTGAACAAGTATCATTTTTTATGAGTTTTTTTGGTAAGCTAACAATAGATGCAGGCATGCAGCATACAAACATTCGACCACAAGAAAGAATATAATCCAGAAAAAATGCATTTGGCACCCAGTACCTAGATGTTATGGCACACATCCATTATGGCGCGCATCCATTATGGCACGCACCCAGTACGAAATTATACAGATGACCCCTTTTATGGCCTATTCGGGGGGTTATGTGCCAAAGAGAATTTTCTAAAGTCGAGGAGAGTCATCTGCCTATTTGTAAAGTCCAATGGAATCAACTACAAAGCGGTAAAGTTCGAAGGTCTATATGCAATAATCCTATGGAATCCCTATCACAACACTTATCATTTACACACACCGTTTGAAATGTCCAGAAAAGCGAACTGATGGGAAAAGGATTCTTCCATGTCATGTCCTTTGTTAAAAAATTCATCACGACAAGTTTTTAACATAGAAAGCACTAAAGAAGAAATCTCTGTCCACATTTCGAACTGAGATTACCTTTCCTCGAATCTCTCATCTACGCTACCACCAAATTAAACGATTTAGCACTACAGACACAATAAAACGCAACCATCACCAGGCGGAGTATTTCCCTTAACCACACTAACTAGAAGCTACTGCAAACCAATAGCCCTTTCTGACACGCCACTCTAAGTTGCCTCTAAAAAATGTTCAGCTTCAGAATCTCTCTTTATCCTCTACGACAACAACGAATGCCCACACGGAAAGAATCAATCGCATCCTGAACAAACAACAGATGCAGCATACCATACATTAGACCGCAACAAACAATTCATACAATTTAAGTCTACATCACAAGTTTCTTCAATCTTCATAAAAAGTTTGAAGGATGATAACGAACAAATGTATGAGGAATTCACTCACCCACCAATGCATCCGCATTCTCGACACCGCAGCTCACCACCACCGACGACACTGCCCTTCGCCCATTGACAACACTCTTCACACTTCCCATAATCGCTGTTCCCCTCGCGCCATCACTCCAACACAGCTTCCCCTCAATCACCCTGCTCATCACTTTGAACCCACCAACACCACCACATGTCAACCCGAATCCGTTGCTCTTGGCCAATCCCATGGGATTAAACCGAGGAGAATTGAAGGGAGCCACATGGACGAAATGGAGTTGAGATTGAAAAGCAAGCATTTTTTCTGAATTGGAGGGTTTAGTTGATTTGGTGAAGTGGAGAGGGGGACGAGTAGGGTTTTGGGGAGATACTGTGAAGGCAGGGGAGTTTGGTGTTTGCGGGTGCTTTGTCGATGGCGGCGGCTGCGGTTCTGAGGGGGGATATGGGGTTCCGCCGGCGGCGGGACTGAGGAGGGGTATGGGGTTGTGTGGTGTTTAATGTGAAATTTTCACGGAGTTGGAGCAAGTCTAATTCTCATATGCATTTTTTTATATGCAAAGTTGTACTCGTTTTGAATTTATATAAAATTTTAAAAAAAAAATTTTGTTTAGAGATAATGAAATATTAAAAAAGTTTAATAAAAAAGTAAATAAAAATGAGGAAGAGGATAGTAAGATATTTTAATTATATTAATATACATTTATTATCAAATAAAAAAAATAAAATATTATATTTATTTTGAAACTAATAAAAAAAATATTATAATAAAATTGATACAGAAAAATAATATTTTTGATTGAAAATAGTGTATTTTGCTTTAATATGTGAAGGGTGCTCCAAAGATCTTTTTTAGATTAAAGAATAGGAAGATAGCCAAGTCAATAATTTTATCACTTTAGATGAAGTAATAAAAATAATATTTGTTATATTTCATGTTAAATATAATATTGTATTTGACAAAAATTAAAATTTGGCTATTAAAAACTAATGCATTGGAGACAAATTTCTGTGTTTCATTGTTATATTTTGATCATAGCAATCATGTTGTCTTATCCACTGGACTTCCTCTTAAAAGGTCTTAAGTTGTACTCCATATCAAAAAATTATGATAGCTTGATTTTAGTGTTTTTTATAGGAAAAAGTGGTTAAATTTTTAGATTCAAAGAGCAACCGTTAACATTAAAAGTATTTTTTTTAATTAATATAAAAATATTTTTTAATCTCAATCGTTGATATTTAAATCTAACGGTTTAATCCTACAAAAGATTATATGTGGTTATCCACAAACTCATCAACCTCTTTTGTTTTTTTTTAAATATATCAGATAATTCTTATATTCATATTTGAAATAATTTAATACTAATATTTTGTGTTTTTTTGTTTCCGTAATATCGTACTATGATGAAACGCAAAACAGACAATGAAAATCATTTTTTTTTTAATTTTTTTGGTTTTTAGTCCCACATTGTTTCAAAAACAAAAATAAAAATAAACATTTTTGTATCACTCAATGAAACATAAATAAAAGATCAGAAACATAAATATTACTCCCTTCGTATCAAAATTTTTACAATTTTTTATCATTTTGATACGTCTTAAATTTTTTATATATTTTCATATTTGAAAAATATTATGTGGTTAGAAATTAAAATATATAAAAAAATCAAATGATGTTAAAATTAAAATTGAACAAAAAATCTAAATTTATATAGAATAAAATATTTCAAAAATTATGGAAGGGGGAGTACCAAACGGACTCTATTTTTCGAAGAAACCGGCGAAAAAACAAACATTTCTATCCATTGTGCTTACCGAGAAAGGAAAGCTCCAGCGTTACGTACGCGTTCGATGGACGCGTGGAATCCCCAAAATCGTCACCCCATTCCTCTCACCTCTATCAACACATCCCTCACTTCTCCCATTTCATCTTCCTGTTCTTCTTCTTCCTGTTTTCTTCATTGTGACGCTTCAAATCATACCCTCAGGTACGGATTCTCTCATTGGTCGATAATTTCGTTCTTCATGATTCGGTTGGTTTTATCGACGAGTTCGTGTGTCGATCGCCGGGTTCATGCATGTAGGGGAGGACTAGACTTGATTCGATTACAGTTTCTTTCTTGATTGAAGTTTGATTGTGGTCTTTGATCTGTTGTGAAGATGAGTTGTGACACATTGATCGTGCGTTTTGATAGTAACAGGTGCATGTTTTTTTGATGCATGGTTGCTGGACCTAATGGGATAAGAGTCATCGGATAGCACAATTTGGATACACAATTTATAGAAGTTTCTGATAAAAAAATGTTCAGGCCTCAAACCAAATGGCGATCAAGAAATGCTATGTATAACTGATGATGTAGACATGGAGTTTTTTTTTTTTTTTTTTTTCCTCATCCATGATTTTGGACAGTTATCATCAAATCATATGGGATCCATTGATAATCAAATGAGTGGTTTTCAAGTAACGACACAATTATGATTATCGCTAACATTTCTATGTGAATGTTATCCAATGGTCTATGTTTTGTTGCTAGGTTTCCCGACTCCCAAATGTGTGTTTCTTGCAAGATCATCGGTTGAACTTGGGTTTGGTTCAGAGTAAACTGTCTGATCTGTGGCTTTTTGTAAGATAAACAAACATTAAAGGAAGGAGCTAAGTTACCTGGAATGCGGTACGTGTCAGGTTCGCGGAATGAGTTTGGGTGCGGAATGAGTTTGGGTACGTGATTCGCAACTTAGCTTAGGTCGGAAACGAGGAGGGTATACCTCGTCGGTATGTTGTTTTGGAACGGGGTACGCTGCTCTGGAATGCGGTACACCTCATTGGAAATAGATTAACCATTAATTATCATTAAGCTTTTAGTTCTTCATGATGTCAAAAACCTCATTGGAAATGCGATAACCATTAACTATCATTAAAGTTTTATTTTCTGAAAATCTCACCCCTCATTGGGAATACTTTAACCATCTATTATTTTTATTTTTAGAAGATCTTACATGTCCCACCCATGTTGCCCATTGAAAAAAAAAAAAAAAACAAACAAACTATTAAGCACTCTTTCCGCAGAAGGGGAAAAAGACATAGTTGAGCACTCAATTCTGTGTATCGGCACCCATGAAAATGAACAATTTTCTTCTGAACCTAGCATCAAAACGTGCGAATTCGTGGATTTTTTTTTTTTAACAACTTTTAAGGGGTATGCCCTTAATCTCCCAATCCCACCTCACTATGTTCTAGATCGCCTTCCCATGGGATCCAGCTGGTGAACCGTGAATCGGAACGCAAGTTCCTGGATCATGAGATCCCTGTAACATAGGGAAGGAGTCCTACATAAATGGTTTTTTGTTTGGCATTATGTGACTGGGGAGTCGTGTTAGAGGACAATGTATAGTCAATTTTGTTGGGGATCAATGTGTTCCTTTTGTTTAGTGTACTTGGATTTAGCAGTATACTTTTCTAGTTGGATTTCTCCTGGTTTAGTCACTTGCTGCCTAGACTATTGTCACATGGTCAAATTTTTCCTCATGCTGCGCTAAACGAGGTTCACACCTGTGCCGCCTGATTCGCTCACAAACCAGTCAGCCTGCGTCAATCATGCACTCGAATGTTTAACACTCAGCAGAAGTCTCTTTGATTCACAGATTTGGCAAACACAATCAAGCACCAAACTCAAAGGCACACAGGATACAGAAAAACACTCCAACCTTTAACATTGCAACTGGTTTACAATTACAAAGGAACCCTAACCCAGCCTTAGGAATTCAGGCTTACATCACACAAGCGTTTACACTCTGCCACAAACACAAAGGTAAGGCAGACACAAAAAAACTTCCTCTGAGTGATACGTTCGTGAGCGAGCGTGATTGAGTAGGCTGACTGGTTTGAGTGATTGAATCAGGCCGCACAGGTTCGAAATTCGATAAGTAAACCTCGCAAAAGGTTTGACCCTGTGACAACTATCCTAGTGGAAATTTCTGTCTTTGATCTCTTTATGTGCTCCCACTTGCTTGTCACACGGAAGTGAATGTGATTGTGCGAATAAGAACTTCATTAGGGGAGTTACGGCTCTATAGTGTAGGCGATGCTGTTTGGAGGGTTAAACCTGAAGGTCTTGGTTACTGAAAATCAAACAACTTAATTGTCTGACTTCCTAATAGAAGAGGTTAATTTTAATCTATGACCTGTAAGTGTCTCTGTTCAAAGAATCCCTGGCAGGATCGATTATATGAGTGAGTTTCTTGCGTAATTCATGCTATTGTTTCGTCGGATTTTACTAAGGCCAGTTAGTGGTTATCCCACTGAATTTAGATAGGTATGGTTGATAGCATTGACTATTTTCTGGCTGGCCATGGCTTCTTTGTTTGTCTATTGACTATTGTTGTGTCCAGGATCTGACGTTGTTCTGGCTGTGATTCTTCCTTAGTTTGAAGAAAAATGGGAGGTGGAAAGGACAAGCATGAGGAACACGACAAAGGGCTGTTTTCGCATCATGGACATGGTGGAGGACATAACCCGGCTGGAGCATACCCCCCTGAGGGCTACCCTCAACAGGGGTATCCACCACAAGGCTATCCACCAGCAGGATATCCTCCACAGGGCTATCCGCCTTCAGGATACCCTCCCCATGGTGGAAATCCTGCACCACCTGATGCACATCACTCAGGTCTGGTCTCCTACACAAGGCTCTTTGTTTTAATCCGTTGAGAATCAGGCTTTCATATATTGTCTAACAAGGAAGACTGAGATCTTAATAACATAGGTAGAGCTAGCATGGACTCAACCCCCATCACACTTGAGTTATATGATCTTGCTGCAAATTTATTTTAAATTGCTAGGAGATGTGTTATTGTACATTCAAAGTCTTATTATTTCTTAGACAAGGGAGAAATAGAAGTGCCTCAACTATGGCCAAGATATAGCATCCTTGATATCTTCATGCACATGGATGAAGATTTAGTATACGGCTAAAGTAAAACATCAATGAAATGAATTTAGTACTTCAGTTCTCCGCAAGAAGCAGAGAACAGAAGAGGTTAGTATGCAAAGCCTCCTGGTGGCAATTCGACATTTGTCTATTCTTATGTGCTGAAGCTGCTTGAGCTCTGAACTTGATTATTAGTGCATCATTGCATGTTGATATGAACTTGTCTGATTATTCTATGCTCAAGATTTCCTAGCTTGAAATATCTGCTCATTTGCATTATCAGGTGTTGGAGCCATGTTAGCAGGGGGTGCAGCAGCTGCAGCAGCAGCATATGGCGCTCACCACCTCGCTCAGGGCGCTGCTCATCACATCCCCCATGGCCACGGCATCTCTCACATGGCACATGGTGGATTCATGCCGCATGGTGGGAAGTTCAAGCATGGAAAACATGGCAAGCATGGTGAGAAATTCAAGCATGGGAAGTTCGGAAAGCATGGTAAATCCGGGAAACATGGGATGTTCGGTGGCAAGTTCAAGAAGTGGAAGTAATTCACTCGCGGTCATCTGACTAGATACAGTTTCTGTCTAAAATTAATAAGGGAGTTGAACCATATGCACATATGCGAACATGGAGACTGATCTAGGAGTATAACTGCATCAGAAGTTGTGTTCCAACATCTGCTTTGAACTTTTTACTGTTGGGATTTTTCTCGGGTTTCTTTGGCTGCGAGCCGTTGTCATTGACTTCACTTGATATTTTCCGTCTCATTACCTTTTTATCTCAGGTGTTCTCACTTTTGCTTGTTTGTTTATCTGGTTTACGAGCAAAAAGCTATCTAGAATGGCTGCAGGGAAATGCAGTGTAATACATATAGGTGTTAATATGAGAAGCCTAACCCAGCTTGATGTATTCACATCTATGCTTTGTCTGAAGCGAGGTGCGCCTTGGTCTTCATCTGGCGCTCTCTGGGACTCTGGTTATCTAGTTCCTTTCTGTCACCCAATCTAGCGCACCCTTATAGTCACTTTTGAGTTCCTTCGATTCCCATCGATCGATGCCATTGATCATTCCAATATTGAAATAGTATCACCTAGTGTCTTCAGCCAAATGTCTTCAGCGCATTTCGATGCATCTCCTATTGAGTTTGAGGTCAATATGTTGAGAGCTGACATTTATACTAGGAGTTAACTCCTGTCTTATGAGCCTTGTTTCCGTCCATGAACTTGACGTTGCTTTGTGCGATACTAGTTTCAATGAGATCATACTTGCAGGCAATGAAATGCATCAGGAAATCATACTGGGTTCAATCCTGCTGGAACTTGAACGCAGTCCAGGCCCTCTTGCAGCTGCTAAGTCATTTAGCCATAAAATTTGTCAGATTGATTGTTGCTGATAAGCTACAGGATCGCCGAGAGGTAGGAGTTTGCTTGTCGAATAACATGAATACAGTAGTCCAGGAAGGACTAGGATGATCAATGTGCAAGGAAAAAAGAGCAAAATAGTATGTCTGTTAATTTTGCAACCCTCAAAAGAGGCACGAACACGATACACCATTACACCAGAATGCGAATTGAAGTTCATCCGACTAAGATATATATATATATATATATATATAGACTGTTATAAAGATGAATTGTCAATGACTGAGTGCATATTTTTCCTTAAATCCTTAATAACACTATTGCTGTAATCTTTCGCAGCTACAGTAAAAGTTGGAATTTGTTGATAATTAATGCCTTGACTAATAAGTTTCCTTGATTTGGCAGTATCTCCTCTAAATCTTATTTGGTGCAATGCATCCCAACATTAACTATCGTCAACTTGAAACCTAAGCGTGTATGCTTTTAATGTCCACTTGATAGTATAGGTATATTTCACATCACTTATAGTTTTCATAACTTATCCACAAAGACCTTTACACTTTAAATGCTAAATCCACTTGCGTATTGTATTTATTCTCAAAAAGTTTGCAGCTGTTTCGTTGCTGTATCAGTCAAAGATTATAGTCTTCAGATGGGTTACAACAGTGATCACTTTGATACTTTTCTTGTGTTGAAAGTGACGGGTGATCAAATTACAAAGAATTATAAGAATGTCTCCTTTGACAGCTAAGTGTAAGGCGTAGTCTTGTTGTTTATTGCAAAATACTTGATTTCCAGATCAATCAGATTTCATTAATCAAGAAACAAGGAACCAAGAACTTATCGTACTGTCAAAATTTATAACTAATCAGATCGTATCAATCCATATCAAAATAATACCAGATGATGAAGATTGAGAATTTTAGGTCCAGAATAGTTTCACCATCGAATGGGCTATCTTAATCGAAACGATCAGATGTATCAAGTATGTTCTCTGGTTAACTTTACTCATGTGTAACCTTTCCTATGTGCTCACAATCGATCTACCACTTGCAATTTGCAAAGCACAGGAACAACTGGTGGTTTTTTGAAGTTGACAACAAGTAGTTAGCAAGATGTGATGAAAAGGCTTACACTAGGAAACTTCTCAGTTTTATGGATCCCAACTTGTGTGCTCTGTTTCCCATTTGATATACTCAACTGTCTCAGTGCATTGAATTGACACACTGTGCTAGCAGTATTTCAAATCGGATAGCAATCATAACTGATCTTATTTAAATATCCTATAAAAATTATGTTTTTTAATTTGATGAGAAATAATATTAACTCAGTTTCAATATATATTCTAATTCTTCCCATAGATGATACAATAAAATATATTTTTAATATTATTTAATATAAATCATACACATAAATAATATTAAAACACACATAAATTTTCGATTCGAATCAAAATATAATAATTTTCATGGGCTGAAGAAGTACAATAAAATCACTAACTCCTCTCACTATTACAATAAATAGCATTTTTAATATTATTTAATATATATATATTTATATTTATATTTAATTTAAATAAAATATTATAATTTTTATGAGACAAGGGAGTACGTCTCCTAGAAAGTTGCTTTTAACATGAACAGGTCAACAGACTTAATCGAGATACACGATCTTATAAAAAAAACATCTGGATCATTGTTGTTTTAATTGTGATGCAATGAGTCTGTTCCAAAATGTGCCAAGAGCCAACCATGTATACACTACGTGTGATCTTGTCTTGTAGTTTAGTGATCATTGAATACAGTGATGTGAACGTACACGCGGCTGACTTTTGGGCTTAAGCAATGGGCCGATTCAATGATTCTGATGTTAGCCTGACTACTTGCCGACTCTCGCCCCAACCTTTTTGTCCCTAATTTTCCCCCTTTCATGAATCATCGATCAATATCATTACCTTATCCACTCATACTCTTGAATAGATCAACCAGATATTATGCTGCAAACCAGGCCGTTAAATGATCGTCATAAAGTTGAACATCTATAACTACTTATTCGTTGAAACATTGGGTCAATATAACAGTGATAAGTGATTAGTGTAGCTATCGGTTAAAAATGATAAACATAAGTAAACAGACATTAACTTTAAGCAATGGTATACATAAACCACGCAAGATGCATTTTTAATTTGAACATGTTTAGGTTTTGCTGATTGTAATATTGAACATTCTCCCACTATACAGTCAAATGATATCTGAATATGTACTTCAAATTTGTTGATCAGAAAATTGAGCATTCTTCAACTATATATTGAAACATATATTATATGTTTCGAGTTTTATGTTTTGATTATATGAGAAAACATAGAAAAATAAACGAATTTATTATAATAAGATATAAAGCTTGAGTCTTACGTATGAGATTACATTCTCACCCGTGATTATTTGAGTCAGTGGAGCTCTACGTTAGATAGGGGAGCTACTCTTTGCTCTTTGAGTGTTTGTAATGATAAAGAGGAAATCTTTTCCATGTGGTGAGGATCAATGTGGATGTCTTATTCATTATTTGGAGGAAAAGGCAATGCTTGTCTTGTTGCCCCAAATATGAAAACCTATCACTAGGGTCAAGCGGTATTCTAAATAGGTAACTATCCTTGGGCTTATACACACTTATTAGTATGACAATATCCTTTCAAGTTAGCAGTATTTGTCAACGGTTTGATAAAAGTTGAAGGCGAATTAATTGCGAACAAGCGGGCGACGAGTATTGGAAAATGATTATCCATTGACTTTGGTTGGTTCCGCTTGGAAGGATGTTGATATAATTATGTACCCGTCGAGTATAACGTCTAACATCCTGGTAAAAGAGTGAGACATACATAGTTCATCCTTACATAATATAGAGAGAGATGTTAGTTTTTTTTTCATATATTTAAACTGTGTTGAATCATTGATCACATGATTCGAAAATATTATTTATTTTTTAATCATTTTATTCGATGAAACTGATATTCAAATTGAGCATGACAACTCATAAAGTATGATCTTGATTGATAGATTGTTCTGAAGGTTTTTCCTTATTTGAAAATCATGTATTTGTTAGATTTAATGAGGGGCAGCTAAAATATGTATCATTATTATCAGTATATTGAACGATAGTCATGAGAAGAGCAGGATCCCCTGTTTTAAGACAATTCATAACAGAAACATCCAATAGCTAAAAAAACAAAAGATAAAAACATTTCTTAAAATAAAATTAATAATGTAATCTATATCTACCAGCAGCTGAGGATCTACCTTATGTTGCTATCATGTACTATTGTCATACATGCCTATTTTTTACCAAATCATTACTATGAATGCGATACAATTATACATACAAGTGAATAACTATTGATCAATTATACTAATCTGAGGATAAAACTACACCAGTATTTGATCATGTTGCTTTCTTCCCATCACTTCCCATTCCCCTCCTACAAATCCCCCCTTTTGCCTCTCACTCTTTCCCTCACTCTCATAACTTGCTCTGCCTCTCCTCTCCTCTCCCCTCCTCTCCTCTGCTTTCCCTCCACAACACAAAACACATACCAAAAAAAAAACTCCTCAAAACTTGAAGGAAATCCAAACATGTACATCTTCATCATCCTCCAAACCCTCATCATCATTCTCATCCAATTCCTCCTCAAATTCTCCCTCTCCGGCCACCGCGGCCGTACTACGAAGCTCCCGCTGTCACCGGGCTCCCTCGGCTGGCCTTACGTCGGCGAAACCTTCCAACTCTACTCCCAAAACCCCAACACCTTCTTCTCCAACAAGCTGAAGAAGTGAGTAATTCAAAACTAAATCATATAAAGTTCATATCCTGACCGGAAGCACAAGTGTTATATTTTTGGTGGGAAACATTAGTTTTCTGATCATATCCATGTAACTGACCTCACGATTAAGACCTAGTTTGTTAGTGGTAATCGAAGTGTTTGCACATATGATCAAAATATTGAGGTACTATTATTTTTGTATCATCAGGTATGGATCAGTGTTCAAGACACATATACTGGGGTGTCCCTGCGTGATGATCTCGAGCCCAGAGGCGGCGAGATTCGTGCTGTCGACGAGGGCGAATCTCTTCAAGCCAACATTCCCTGCATGATTGGGAAGAAGGTGTTAAGTTTAAAGTGGATGAGAGAATGATCAAAATAAAACACTTTATTGACATTGTGAAAACGATATAATATTCATATTTTTAAATTTTTTAACTCAATGGAAACACTACACATTTTGTGAACACAACTCACTCTTATACCTTGAAGATGTCTTGGATAATCTTACAACAATAACATAACCCTTATTTATACTACTCACATTCTCTAATGGACGTAGACGATTATAACGATCCAACGGTTAGGAGAAACTAGAGTTCTTAAAAAATAATCATAGGAAGCTTCCCATATGTATTCTCATATAACATTTTAGAAAATATTTTAGAATTTATCCTTATAAAAATCTAGACAAAATATCTAAGCATTAAGTTATGAACCTTGGGTTTGAGTTTATAATTGATATTGGGTTTGGATTGGTGTTGTTAACTCCAACTGAAAGCGCTGTTCTTTCACCAAGGAGACTACCATGCCAAGCTGAGAAAGTCGTGCTTCGCGCTTTCTTGCCGGAATCGATCAGGGGATCGTGCCTAGGATTGAGATCCTCGCCCGGGAGACTCTACGGTCATGGGAGGGACATACGGTCACTATCAACACCTTTAAGGAGATGAAAACCGTATGTTTCTTGTCACTTTGGATGTTAATTCGTTTTAGACTGTGTAATTACATCATGGTACACATGAGACAGTTCAACAGTGTAAATACAATACATCAACATTTTTCACGACATTGCCATTGATTTTGATGTTTGGTTTTATGATTCGACAGTATGCGTTCAATGTGGCATTGATATCGATATTGGGAGAGGAGGCAGCGGAGTATAGAGAAGATCTGAAGCGATGCTACTACGAACTCGAGAAAGGGTACAACTCGATGCCAATCAATCTGCCAGGAACTCTGTTCCATGGATCAATGAAGGCTAGGAAGGAGATTGCTCTCATCATATCTCGAATCATAGTGAAGAGGAGGACGCAAGTGATTGAATTAAGGGGCAAGGATCTCCTCGCGTCGTTCATGGAAGATAAAGAAGGTCTCAGCGACGATCAGATCGCTGATAACATTATTGGCGTTATGTTTGCTGCCCGTGACACGACCGCCAGTTAAGTGACTTGGATACTCAAGTACCTGGCTGAGAATCCCGCCGTGCTGGAAGCTGTCACGGTGAGCTTTCCCTTTTTGATTTAGTACTCATGTACATTAGACATCATGTTCTATGCTTGGGTCTAAAAAATGTTTGCTACAATTGATTCTGTTGCAGGAAGAACAAGAGGCAATAGTGAGAGGGAAATATACAAGTGAAGATGAAATATTTGAAGAGGAAAACATATCTCTGAGTTGGGCAGATACTAAGAGGATGCCTTATACATCCAGAGTCATCCAAGAAACATTGAGAGTTGCTTCCATTCTGTCTTTTACCTTCAGAGAAGCTGTCGAGGATGTCGAATATGAAGGCAAGTTCTCCTAATCAGTTTCACATTTCATTCATCTTGCCCCTCCTCCGAAACCAAAACAATATCACGTTTATTACGACAATGTATCCCATGATAGAATTTCTTCTTTTCGAGCTAATGTCATATGTACCATGCTGAAGATTTGATACGAAAAACACCTCGAATAAGTTTCTTTCCTTCTTTAAGCTTTATGTAAATACGTGTAGTTTTTTTGTGTCATAATCTCATCTTCATTTTGTTTATCAACAGGATACCTGATTCCAAAAGGGTGGAAAGTGATGCCTCTATTCAGAAACATTCATCACAACTCTGCCAACTTTCCTGATCCTGAGAAATTTGATCCCTCAAGATTCGAGGTCCGTACTAAATCTTATAGTATCCATTTTTATGGTTCTAATAATTCTTCTATTTTTTGAAAACAGTTCACTCCAAGCTTCTAAATTTTTTCTTATTGCAACAGGTAGCACCAAAACCCAACGCGTTTCTGCCATTTGGCAATGGTGTTCACTCATGTCCTGGAAATGAGCTTGCAAGGCTGGAGATTTTGGTACTTCTCCATCATATCACAACAAAATATGGGTAGGTGAATCACTCTTTTGACATTATTGTTTCCCCATATCAAGCCTTCATGCCAGCTAATCGAGTCCAACAGAATTGATTTCATCATAATATTTTCATATATATTATGTTATTATTATCGAGTCAAATCATTCGTTTATATGTTAATTTTTACCCCATTATTATTTTTGGCAGATGGACAATCATTGGCCCACAAAGTGAGATCCAGTATGGACCTTTTGCACTTCCACAGAATGGTTTGCCCATTGAGCTCACTCTCAAGAAATAAAAGTTTTGAGGGATGATTGGAGTTTTGATAATTCCATTGACAACCAACCACCAATTTTGCAAGTGATGAGGACTCCCTATGTTTTTTGAGCCACATATTTTGCCGAAGTGGAAGCACAGGAAAGTGACACTAGGACAACTCACCTTGAGGAACTTTCCACGACGTAATAATGTTGCACGATACAGAATGATCTTTCAAGCTCGTATCATCACAGAAACATAAAACTCGAACTTGAGACTTATTATTGGAGAAAGCCATTATTTCGTTGTGCGCATTATGGTATGGAATGTTTGGGACAAAAGCACGGGCTGGAAGGCTGCACGAAGAGCAGAGAAAGGGTCCTCTCGTAGCAACGATGTGACATAGATACTTGGCTAATTAAGATTGAGAGGGGATTTTTTGGGGCTATGAATTTGTATCATACGCAATTCATATACATAATGGAATATTCATGATCTTGGAAGAGTAGTTTGAAGGACGCACATATGGCGTTGTATGCAAAACTTAAAAGGTCATGGACCTCATTGTCACCCATCAGTATTTAGTTCCCACTAACATTGGTTATTGGCAAATATCATGCACAAAGGACTTGGCAAACCGACCTGAATGCTTCATTTGATACTAGTAGGAAAAGAAATGCTCAAAAGTTTCGCTCTTGTACTTAGATCCATCACTAGAAACATGAACAGATGAACTCTTGCTAATCGATTTCACTCGAACTCTTCTGATAACTCACGAAGGCAAAGGCTTCAATCGCACAACTCTCGGATACAAGACTTCTATCACTGGCCTTATAGACTCCGTCTGTAGTCCCTAGAACAACTCATACTTCAAATAAACATATCTAGGACACTAAAGAAGTTTGAGGCTCAACAGAGGACGTAGCGGCAAGGATGCAGGAAACATTATTCAGTGCAAGAACTACAAAAAATGTCCAAAACTTCTCCCGTCACACAGGACGAACATTTCAAACGCCAGTGCTCGAATTCTAATAATCATCAGCTCGCAGCAACCGCTTGCAACATAGATGACGAAGAACTCTCGTCCACTTCAGGTGACACAATCTCAGTTGCTCTAAGAAACTAATAATCGCCAGAAAGTAGAACATCGCCAGGACAAAACCTGCTGTTGTCGAACCAGAGAGAGCAATCATCGGCGGCATATTTTCAATGGAAAATGGAAAGAACCAAGGAATGAAACAACCCCAAATCATCATGAGGAGGGACGCAGCCCGGTCTCTCATGTTGTTTCAAGCTGGAAGGTATGATTCCAATATTAAGCGTGCAGGAGAAGGCGATGCCACATAAACAATCAAAGATACAAACTTCCATTGGCCATCTTCCTTGTCCTTGAACATCCGAGCTTCAACTTTGCCGTTTCCATCGCGCCCAGTGATATAAAAATGAACCTGCAGAATTTGTAGGAACAGCATTTCCAAGAGCGATGGTTAAAGTGATAAAGTAATTTGAGACGTATCAGATGTCAAAATAGTGAAGCATCGGTAGTTTTCTAAGGCCTGAGGCCGAGGCACAAAAGTCAAACTAGGCGTCATCCAACTGAGATTTGGAAAAAAGAAGAAGAAGAAAAAGAAGAAGAAGAAGAAGAAGAAGAAGAAGAAAAAAAAAAGAGAGAATACTCATACATAAACTTCACACCAACTTATTCAAAACATGACATGTTTTTAAATTATTGAAGACATTGGTCAGCCCAACAACATTGGTCAAGAGCCAAAAGTTTTATTTTTCCTTCTAAATTTCCTATTTGTGTAAGTAATAACACAGAGTAATTAAACTATTGAATGTAATACAATACAAAACACACTATAAAACTAATGTTGACAAGGCTATGGGTATTACAATTTAATAATCATAAAAATTCTAATCATAATCATGGGTTCAATCAAAAAGAAAAATATAGTTAGTTAACTTGTGATATAAATCTTGATATGGATTATAGCCGCTAAAGTTGAAAGTATTCATAATGTTACTCATCTTATTAAATAAACTTTAGAAATAAATCTATTTAATCTCTTTTTTCTATATAGCATTGGTTCAACTTTGTTTCCTAAATGTTAAGAAAAAATTGTTTCATGAAACTTTCGTAAGTAACAGTCAAAGTTCATGCTCATTCTAGAATCTTACGACCCTAGTTTCGATCACACGATCTGCTTCTATCAATAAAAAATCGATCGTATGTATTAGAATCTCAATTTCTAACGGCCTTGATCAAGACAATACATTCTTACAGATTTTATGCTTGTCATGTATTGCCTTCAAGTTTTGAATCAATTGATTGTCATGTACTAAGATCGACAAGTAAACATTTGAGAAAGTCTAGGTTTGTTTTGAGTACTTCACAAAAACAACCACCAAGCATCAACATAGTTTATCTCATGACAAGATTATGTAAAGATCATCCAAGTTCCGCTGGAAAAGTATCAAACGTGACCATCTCCCATCCTACTAACGTGTATTGAAATTTAGACTATGATCTCCAAATAAATCACATGAAAAACTTAAAACCTTGTGAAGATGTGCATACTGCTTCATCCAATACTGTGGAAATGAATAATGATACCCCTCAATTTTTAAAAGGGTTTTTGCAATATAGGTCCCTCAAATCTAGATAAGTCTCTCATATCTTCATAATTCCAATATAGTCCTTCAAATTGTTATGTATTGAAGAAAATAACCCTTTTCTTATCTTAAAAACTTTATAATTCTAATATCATCCCTCAAACATTTATTTTTAGACAAAATAATCCTTATATTCAAGAAAAATAATGATAAATTATTTTCTCAAACCGTTGTTTATTTTAACAAGAATGCAAACCGAAGATTTTTTTAAATATTACAATTGTATTGTAAGAATTAAAGCTGATTTTGAATGTAAGGATTGCTTTGTCAAATAAATAAAGATTTGAGAGACTTAAATAGAATTATGAAGAATTGAGAGACTTATTTGGAATTAACGAAAACTTGAGGGACGTATATGACAAGAAAACCCTTTTTAGAATGAAAGAAAACTTAAATTGATTAGATGCATGATAACTAAGAGGTGGCACAATGTGATATTAATTCCTTATGTATTTGCATGGCTCCTAATCCGAGAAGGAAAAACATGATACCTCAACATTCTCGACCCCATCTTCATCTTTCCATATCCTATGGGGGATGCGTTGACGAGCAGCTCGATTTCTACTATCCTGTCCAAAGCCCTTTATAGGAGTTCCAATCCGTACCTTGACCTGAAATGGACCACAGACAAGCTAAGTGAAGGATTGTGGGAAACAATGATATCAAAGTTTGTAGTTTTAAATGAGAATAATGAGAAAAGCAATATGCGCAAGCATTTATCTCCTGTATCATCCACAGGGTGTCTTCTTTCTTTTGCTCCTTCAAAAATAGTGACGATTCACAATTCACAATTCACAAGTACCATGATTGATACCATTTTAAAAATCTCAAAGACATTATGAATGCAGACGAAGAAAGTAGGTCATTTAAAAGTAAAAGGCTTTCTACAAACCAAGGTATACTTGATTGACACTATCATTGCTCAGAAAGGTCAAATCTTAGTGATCATAAAAATTATTCTACAATCTCCAAGGAAAAACGCATAAAGTTCTGCACAAAAGAAATAACCGAGCCAGAATTGGTAGAAATATAAATGTTCTATTCTTTACAATGGGAAGCCAAACCAATGGTAGATTACCAATTTTAACTGATCGAGATCAGCCCCATGATTGAGCCTGGGTAGTAGTTCAACATCATAGGGGGTGAAGTATTTACTGCGATTTTTATACAGAAAGTTTTGTTAACGTATTACGAGTGTCAAAAAATTAAAAAAAGTAACACAATTAGGTTACATTGAATATCGCACTGTCAGCCGATCGTACACAATCCTACACAAGATGGATAAGGAACATATCAGGAGAAAAAAGCGAGAGATCTAATATAATAGGAGCTTAGAAAACCTGATAATCATTCTGAACTCTTTCCAATGCCTTGCTGAAAACTTTATACCTACAAATGATAAAAGCATTCAAAAGTGGAGTTGCGTGTATAAATTAAAATTATACAATTCTGTAGGTTCGTAGGATGTACCAAGGTTGTGCTATGAAACCAATATCATAATACTCACTCTTTCGGTTGGAAGACCAACTCTTTTAACACGCCATACGCTGCAGCTGCAGCAATGCCAATACCCAAAAGAATGATAAATCCATATGATGCACCCTCGACAAATGTCACCGGTTTTTCTGGGATATGGTAAGTAGGAGAATCAAATGGATCTTCTGCATTATATAGTTCCTTCCCTGTCTGGCATGCCAAGATGAAAAATGTAAATCACAAATTTAGGATGAGGGGATAACAGTTACATATTCACTTTATCCACTAGGAAAATTAAAAACAAGGGATCAAGATATGAAAGAGTACCGGAACTAGAATTAAACTTCACACTGATTCCTAAAAAGTCACTCAAATGGCAATTCCAGGGTCGGATTGCTGTTTCCATCAATATGTTTGTTGACATAAGTACCCAATCCCACCATATATCAGTAACTTGGGAATACTTCAAGATCATGAGATTCCAATTATACACCCAGAATAGATGCACTATCAGATGGACAAACTTCATTTTCCGTTTCTTGATAAACTTAACCAATTTGACAATGAGTCTGAAACATAGTTGTCTTTCTTGGAATTACAAGATTGTTGTGATTTTGTTTATGTTACTATAGGTGATAGAATACTACAGACCATCCAGAAAAGGCAATCACAAGGTGTATTTTAAATATTACATGCACAGCGAGAACGAAATCCATGAGAGCAGATAGAAAGGCTCACAGTTGAATATTGACTTCTATACCAGCTAGGTCAATGGAAACTCGAGACACTAGCTGACTAAAGCCAATGGGTGGACGAAGACAACATGACCAAGCAAAAAAAACCAATCACAGACTAATGTGATCTCAGACCTCTGTCTGACTTTTGTCAGGCGGCTTTGATGCGGTAGAGGAAAGATATCTGTGGGACTCACGCATCAATCTACCAGTTGCACAGCTTTTGCTCAGCTGATATGACAACCGAAAATTTTCTAGAGCATGAGAAAGAGGTTGCTGTGGCCTAGATAGGTAGTAAATCCCTGCAGAACACATTGGATCAATGGTCTTGCAGTTGATAGATCCATTCAATCCCCTTAAGAAACGAAGACTCAAAGAGAATGACTAACCAGCTCCTCCAATTGTACCCTGTAAAATATGGTGGCAAGATCGGATAGAATGTTAACAAAGTCACTCTGGTTGTTATTATAAAAAAAGAAAAAAAAGAAAGAAAAGAAACAATTATCACTAGACGCATTAGTTCACCTTGAGGATCCTGCTCGAGGTATCAAAATGTATTCCTCTGCAAGTTGATTGCAGCATCTGCCACATCATCTATGTTAGAAACAATTTAAACACCATAGCAGTAAAAGAATGGCATAAGCGGAAGCCATAGTATAAACAATATTAATAATAACCACACCTTCATAGTAATTCTAACTGCATCATCATCCTTCTTTTTTTTTTTCGGGGAAGGAGAGGGGGGGGGGGGGGGGGG
>JAOVYX010007350.1:0-35922 GCA_035668315.1 Drosera spatulata | reverse complement strand
CCAGATTTTTTAGTAGCATAGAGCTCATCCCATGCAACCAAGGCCCTTGAACCACCTTTAGCGTTTCCCGTCCACAAGTAACTCCTGCAGAGACTTTCAAACACATCCAAGACTGCCTCAGGTATGAGAAGATGCTGGAACCAAAAACTTTGAATACCAAGCACAACTGACTTAATCAATTCAACTCTGCTAGCATACGATAGAAGTCTTGCCTCCCAAGACTGAATACTCTTTGTCACTTTAACAACAAAAACTGATATTTATTAACATGAAGCCTACATGCTGAAATAGGAATTCTAAGATGCCTCACAGGTAAAGCCCCAACCTGAAACCCCATCAAACCTGCTAGATCAGCTTTGGAAGCTTCAGAGACACCAGCTATCAAAATTGAACTTTTGGTTTGATTCACAACCAGTCCTGAAACTTCAAAAAAATAGTCCAATTACTGTTTTATCAGAATTAAGCATTTAGCAGAAGCCTTACACATCACCATTAAGTCATCGGGATAGCTAAGTTGGACAATTCGCTCATGTTTACATAGAGGATGAAACCTGAAACTAGAATGCTTGCTCGTCTTCATGAAACACCTTGCTAAGTATTCAATAGCCAGATTAAACAAATATGGCGAGATAGGATCACCTTAACGAAGTCCCTCATTTTTCACGAAAAAAAAAAACCATGCACACCATCATTGAGAGATAAAGAGAAGCAAGGGTTAAAATAAATTGCATTAAGCAGTTTCTAAATGCTATAGAGGAAATTGAAATCCTTCTAACAATTCAGCTACAAAGCCCCAGTTCAAGGAATCATAAGCCTTTTGCAAATCTATCTTTGTCATGCAACTAGGCGACATATTCTTCCTTTCATAACCAAAGAGCAGCTCCTGAACTAACATTATATTATCTGACATAGATCTACCTTTCATAAATGCATTCTAAGATTGAGAAATATATCAGGTAGTATGAGCTGAAGTCTCCTAGCCATGACCTTCAAGATCAACTTGTAAAGCACATTGCAACATGAGATAGGACGAAAATCACCCACTCGACAAGCTTGAGGAATTTCAGGAATAAGGTTAAAGATAGTGCAATTGACTTGCTTCAGTAGTTTACGACTTTGGGAAATTCCAAGATAGCTTGACATACCTCAGAACCAATAATAGACCAACATTTCTTGAAAAAAAAGAGAAGAATATCCATCTGGTCCAGGGGCACGATCATCATCCATTTCAAGAAGAGCTAACTCAATCTCCCTCTTTGTATAAGGTATCTCCAGGCTAGAAACATGTGCATTATTCAATACAGGCCCTTTCAGTAAGATTTCCTGATCAAGAGAAGAAGATCTTGGATATTCCTCACCCAGTATCTTCTCATAAAAACAAATAGACTCCATAATAATGGCTTCAGGATTAGATACCAAAGAACCATCCTCACATAGAAGACTAAGGATCCTGGACCTTCATCTTTGTCCTTTAATGAGCGCATGAAAATATTCTGAATTACAATCAACACCAGAATACCACTTAGCTTTCGAGATTTTCCTAAAGAAATCAGTCTCCACGGCTAAAAGCATAGACAGCTGCTCTCTAAGGATAGATTTACTTCTCTGATCTTACTCAGAAAAGACTACAGCCAGCTTAGCTTGAACAACCAACAGCATATCCCTAGTTACTTGCACTCTCAATGAAATATCTGACACATTCTCAAAGTGTAACTGCTTCAATAGGGGCTTCAATTTCTTGAGCTTAGCAACCACCCTATACATGGCATGTCCTTGAACTGGAACATCCTAGACCAGTTTAACAGTAGAAAGAAATGAGGGAATCTTAACCCACATGTTCAAAAATTTTAAGTATCCTCTTCCCAAAGGTGGTCTAATTAAAGGGGTCACAAGAATGGGACTATGGCATAACAAACTAGGAGGAGGAAAAACCACTTCAGACTCACCATATACATCAAACCATCTGTTATTGCCCATTGCTCGATCCGCCTTTATCCTCATCCATGAATCACCTCCTTAATGATTGTTTCAAGTATGAAACATCCTAGTGACAGGGAGATCCTCAAGACCTACTTCAGCAATACAATCTCTCAAATCTGGACAAGGATCAATGTTAATACCAAGATAGCCTATCTTCTCTTCATAAGCAACAAAAATGTTAAAATCGCCTAACACCAACCAAGGCTCAGAGCATCCCCTACCAAAAGAGATCGAATTCTCCCATAATAAGGTTCTTTGAGTTCGGTGTTCCAACCATATACAACACTAACAATAAGGTTCTTTGAGTTCTTTGAATTCTAAACCTTTGCGTGCTTCTAGATTACTTTTGATTGTTGTGATTGTCATAGGATATAGATCAAGTATTGTATTTGATAAACAGTTTGCAAAGTTGTAAATGGAGCCGATCCCAATGTGGGATGAATAGCTAGTTTGGGGTAGAATTAGGGGTTTGTAGGAAGTCTAAAGTTAAACTTGTGGAGTTGACTTGCACCAATTAGAGAGTCAGTCTTGTGGAGTTGACTTGTAACCTTAGGGGGGTTAAACTGAGTGGTTTGTTGTACTAGAGTTAAGAAACAAACGGGTCAAAAATTATGTGTACAAAAAGAAAGAACAGTGCAAGAGTATCAAATACCCTACGGGGGATTGGATTACTCTCATAGTTAACAAGCGGTTAACTATAGGGATACCAACACTATAACAAAATTGGGCATAACGATGAAAAATTGCCAAGGAATCAAAATCCTTCGCAAATGAGACTTTATAGCGAAGGAATTATGAGATATTTTACTCAAGCCATTTGCATGAGAAAAACACATCTTTTGCGATTAAATTTTCGTCTTATAGCGAAATATAAAAATCTTGTGTCCATTTATTTTTGCATTCTTGTTTTACATGCGTATTTGTCATTAATCACAACAATAAGATTGGGGCCTTTACATATTCCAGTAATTAACTAAATCAAGACTAAGAATTGGAATTGAAATTATTGTTATCTGATTGACAAGTGAGAGTAAATTGGAGTCATCACACAACTTGTGTTAACATCATAGAAATTAGTTGTCCATGCTATAACATTGGTATCGATCCCATCCTATAGTCCGCAAGGTTACTTGTTTGTGTTGTTTACAAAAAAATTTCAATACTCAATTCATTCCCCTTCTTGAGTATTTTGACTTATAGGAACTATTAGAATTCATTGTTCACGTCCAACTATGTCATTTCTTGCTTGCTACTACTATTATAAGTGCTCTAATCGTGGTCATTTTCATCACTGGTGAAAATGTTTCCATAAAATCCTCCTCTTGTTTTTGTGAGTGCCTTGTTCCTACAAGTCTAGCTTGTATCTTTCTAAGCTCCTATCAGCTCCACGTTTGATTTTATAAACCTACTTCGTGCCAATAACTTTCTTTCCTTGAGGTATTTACACTAAATTCCAAGTGTGGTTTCTGTCTAAGGTTTTTAATTTCTTATTCATAGCAGCTATCCATTCTTGTGATAATGCTACCTCAGAACAAGAGGAAGGCTCATGGAGATTATCAAGTAAGATAATCTGTCCTTGAGCATATGCAGATAAACAGTGAAATTGGACAAGGCTTCCTAGATGAGATAGTGCATAGTGCTCATAATTTTTAAGTAGGCTAGAGTTTGGGGAATCCTACTTAAGTGCCAAAGAGTATTTTGTTGTGGTGTGATGGTTCTTGGTATAAGACTATATTGTAATGGTATTTCTTCATGGAAGGATGAAGTACTCGAAGGACCACTTGATCGTTGACTAAAATTGAAGATCTCAAGTTTCCCATCAGCATATGACATTGGTAATGGAATCGCTAAACTGGAATCTTTTTAATTGAGGAAAGTAAATATGGACTCATGGAAGACCATATCCCTGGACTCTAATATGAAAGAAGTCTCCAGATTAATAACTTATATGTCTTTCTAGAATATGCATAGTCCATGAACACATAAGGTACTGCTCTGGAAAAAAATTTATCCATCTTTGGTAGAGAAGAAACAAAACAAAGGCAACCAAATGACCTCATATGAGAATATCTAGGTTTTGGGTCATACAGTATTTCATGTGGTGTACTGTGCTGAAGAACTAAGGAGGATAACCTATTTATAGTATAGGTTGCAGTCAAAATGCACTCTCCCTAGTATTTAATGGGCACATTGGATTGATAGTACAGTACTCTCCCTATTTCTGAAAGATGTCTATGTTTTCTTTCCATCACTCTATTTTGTTGTGGAGTGTAGAAGCAATTGATTTGATGCATAATTCCTATAGAGTTGAAAAACTCCATTGCATCAGATTGGAGAATTCTAATCCATTATCTGACCTAATGGTCCTCACTCTTTGTTAAACTTATTCTCAGCAAACAGAATGAAAGATATGAGCAAGCATACAACATTGCTTTTGTATGATGTCAAGTGAGCCCAAGTAACTCTAGAATAGTCATCTACAATTGTAAGAAAAAACCTATATCACTGATAAGTACTACATTGATAAGGTTCTCATATATCTATGTATAATAATTCAAGGATAGCATTCGACTTTATAAAGTTGATAGAGAAACATAGTCTATGGTGTTTTGCATTTGGACAAACAAAACACACTGAAAAAACCTTATCATTCAAAAGGAAAGAGAATCTATGTAATTGTCCAAAAGGCATGCAACCTAGCCTAAGATGCCAAAGATGTGTATCAGATAGTGAAAAGTCAGAAGTAGAGTTCAAAGATGAAATCACTTCCATAGTGTTTTTATTCTCAGATAAGTGCTTAGTCATATGATATAGTCCTTGGTTGAGTTTATCAAGCACCACTTGTCTCCTCATTGAAGGCACCTAGAGGAGACAAATTTGACAATAAAAAATTATTTTTCATGAGGTCTGCATGGTGAGCTTACTAACAGATAATAAATTGAATTGAAATTCTAATACATGCAATACATGACTCAGAATTATTTCAGGATTGAACACGATGGTCCCTATGTGCTTAACACCTGGCTTTTTTCCATTAGGCATAGTCATGTAGCAAGGTCTATTCACAGGGTCACAAGATTGGAATAATCCTAGGTCAGGGGTTGCATGATCACTAGCTCCATAGTTTAGGATCCATTCACTTAAAGTTATAAGGCATATTTTAGTACCTGCTAGGATAAAACTTGTAGATTCTTTCACAGTTGTCTCAGGCTGTCCATCTCTAAGCCTTCCAAGAAGAGCCATCAATTGGCTAAATTGTTTTTATTCATTTTTGACCCATGCTTGATTCCTGAGTCCCTTTATCATCTGCATATTCAGAATCAACTTCTTTAGGTCCTCAAACCCCATTGAAGCACCATTATGCCCAATGTATGCATTTCCAACAAATTCTTCCCCTTTTCTTCTCAGATAGAAAACAATAGAGTTTATGGCATTTTCCAATCACATATCCTTGTCTTTTGTAACATCTATAGTATATTTGACTCTTCTTCTCAGCTCCTTGACTTGACATAGGTCCTTTTCCTTGCCCTCTTATAATCTTGTCATTGCTTGTATACATTGTTGTAGAGTCTAATTGAATGAAAGGTATATTATACACATCTCTCTGTTTCTCTTCGTCGAGTACCAGTTGTTATACTTGTAAGACTGAAGGCAATGGATTAATCATCATGATATTCCCTCTAACAATCCTATAGGAGTCGTTCAAGCCCATCAAGAAGTGCATAAGTTTTTTATTCTACAGCAATGTAGCCAAATCTTTGCTAGATCCATAAGTACATGATGCAATCTTTATCAATGCTGCATATTCATCCTAGAGTCATTTAATCTTGATAAAATAAGCTCACACTCAAAGAATTTCCTGCTATATTTAACAAAGGTCCCTTTGAACCATAAATATCCTTGCCCCATTTGCATTCCCCAATCGCTCCTCAAGTTCATCCTGAATCTCACTGGCAGTTTTGTAGTACACAATACTCTCATCTAAATCATTCACTTTGGAGTGCAAAAGCCAATAAATCACAATGCTATTGCACCTTTCCCATTGAGATAATTGAGGCGAATCTACCTTCGACTTCTTGATTGTTCCTTTGACGAATCCCAACTTGTTTTTAGCCAGCAATGAAACCTCCATAGCTCGTCTCCAATGATCGTAAGTGTCTCCATCAAGAGGGTTACATGCCAATGCACAATTGGGATGATCCTCATGATGCAAGAATAATTGATCTAAAGGATAGATTAGGGTTTTTTCAATCGCCGTATTCATCAACACATCTTGTGGCATCGCCATCTCTCAGACATAATCGAAAGAGAAACGTGGAAGGTGGTATGGATCGAGTCGCTAACCCTAACGCTCTAATACCATGTTAATCCTTGAAGAATCAATCGAGATCGATATTCAATTCATTGGCAATATCAAGAAAAAGACAATGAATAAGACGACAAACGGGGAGAAAGGACAAAAATAAATATTATTGATCAATCAGCTTATTACACTTGTCTCTCATATAAATACTATCCTATACGCATTGACTAATATGCCCGTAGACTACCTAACTTATTACACCTTTGCCATAAAGACATAGTACAACATCAATACCTAAGACATCATGTATTCAGCATTATTTAGGCCTAAACAAATACCTACATCGATACATAACACACAACTCGATTTTTGTAACTTTTGTATACTAGTGTGTATACAAAATAAGCATGTAACATCATCCTCTAGAAAAATGATTATGTGTCTGATGAATTTGACAGTTGAAGCATGGGGCTAAGAATAGTATTTTATGTGTTAATCATCAAACTCTTGATGGGTATGAGTTATGATGGTGTTATGTTTTTTAGTGTTGCTTGATTGATTGTTGTAATTGTTTTGATTTTTATGTTTAAATCTATATATATTCATATATAAAGACATGATATAATACTCGATATACTAAAAAAGGTCACCCATACACAATAAGTATCTCAATTTGAAAACTATGCCTGTGATAAAGAAGAAGTTGTAAAGGATCAACCTTAAGGACACTACTTCAAAGAGGATCCTTCTTAAATTTTTTTTGGACAAACAACTTGTCAAAGTTACCAGAAACAAGAGAAATCTAATGGTGAAGAGGAGGAAAATGTTAGCGACAATGATATGTGCGATTTGATGAGAAAAGAATAAAAGAACTTTTAATGAGTAGTTCTATCATTTAATATCATCAACTCGACCTCAGAAAGAGGAAATCAATTACAACCTTCTAATCAAAAATATTGAAATTTATCGTTGTAACATGTTTTACATTGATGACACGCAAAGAGCTCTATATAATTGGTTTGTGATGTCATTTCTCATATACTCCCTCTGTTCCATGAAAATGACAATGAATTGACTATGCACATATGTCGAGGTGAACTTTGACCCGCCTCACGAGACGATCAAATGATGTTTTTTATAAAATTTTCGTGAAACACTAATGATAGTTCTTGTTTTGTAGTATAACCTAGGCTAAGAAAATTTTCATTTTTATATCATCTAAAGATAAAATGAAGATAGATAAAATAAGTATGAAATAATGTCAATGTCAAATTACTGTAATTTTTATGGAACGGAGGGAGTATTAATCTATATTTGACGGAAAAGGAATCGGGTTACTTTAAATGAGGAGTCTAGTCATCTAATGTTGGCATCAACCCCATCATCGTCAGCAACTCCACTTTCTGAGAGAGGAAGTCAATAACTAGTGACTAATCGAGAATAGACATATGTGTCTTCATAATTAACAGTACCATGGTTTTACGTCGACAATAGGCAAAGAGCACTATATAGCTGGTTCGTGATGTAGTTTCTCGTAGTAACTAACGGACCACTTTGTGATCAATGACTTACATGTTCCATAACTAACTATTTTGTCTCTTTCCCCCACCAATGATAATCAATCATTTTTTTATGTCTTCGATCTTAAGATGAACATACATTTTAATACTACTATTATAGCAACAATCGAGCTAATCCCGTAATAAATAGGGTCTAGAGAGAACGAAATAGCTCTTTTGTAGTATTAGAACGATGTACAACAACAACCGAGAGCAAACATTTGTTTATTAGATGAAAACAAAAAATATTAGAATTAATAAAAAAAATAGCCAGAAAAATAAAATAAGAACAAATAAACGTCAATAACAAAAGATCGAAACACACATAATGAATAAAAAGAATTTCTCCATCCCAAATAAATTACGATACATTACTAAATATGGATGTTCCATATAAATTACAATATTTTCTAACTTAGTAGCATGTTTTGGATGCAAATATGTCAAAATTATCCCTATTTTATATCATATTATTTTATATCATTTTTTTCTCTCTACCCACTCGTAATACTTACTCACGTTTCTTACCCCCACACAAAGACATTTTTATCCAATACAACAATGTCAATAATTTTATAAATAATCGTGTCAAGTCAACATTTCATAATTTATGATAAACGAAAAAAATAAAAACTTATAGATATAAATATTTAATTAATAAATTTAAAAATATAGACTTAAAAATAATTCGTCCAGTTCTAAAATGATTACAACCCACTAAATTACCCTACAAACCTCTATCCCACTGCCTCTAATATTTTTATGCTCCGTATCAAATATGCCTAACTAACTGACACATTAGGGAGACTTGAGAGTAAATCCCCAAACCATTTTCAACCAACACCTTACTCCCCAATCCACTTTCAAACACATTTTATTCCCCATTTCAATTTCACCTTATGTTTTACTCAAAATATGTTTTTAACCCCATTAAATATACTATTTGTCACCTTTTACTTTTCTGAATTCTCCCATACATTAAATCAATGCCTAATCAATTTCCCTTCCCGACATTTAACTCTTTCCCATTTTGAAATCCAAAATCCCCAAAACGAAACCAAACCACCTGCATGCGTCTCAATTCACTCCATCCCAAATCACGACAATCTATCCATTGAAACCACCAAAATTACACCACAATCCAGCGAAACCCTAAAAATCGATTGTTGTCCCAATCGATTGAAACCCTAGAAATCCGAAGGTAAGAATCACAATCCATTGAAACCACGAGAATCAACACCATAATCCAAACCCTACACCATCGAGCATGGGCAAAGAGAGAGAGGAAGGAAGAGCAAGAAGAAAGCTTGTCATAGCAAAAGAGAGGTGGGAAATTCGAGTCAATTTGAGGTGGGAACTTCAAGCAAAGACAAAGAAGATCATGAGAAGAAGGCGGCCATAACAACGAAAATGAAGAGTAAAAGCAAAGATGGAGAGGCTAAGAGTAAAAGCAACGATGGGGAGGTTAAATGTGTAGATGGATCAATGGATCCAAATTCCATAGCGAAGAAGGTTAAAGACCACCCGACCTTCAATGTAGATGTTTCGTTTCTTTTTTCTTTAAAAAAATGATGGATTTAAACAAGATGGTATCTGCTTTGTGTCGTAAGAAGTTAAGAAACACCCCTTTTGATCATTTTTATACACGTCGAGGTTGCTTGTAAGCTCACCTCGACTCAAATCAATGATCACGAAATGGAATTCTGAGTCCCCTAGTATGTGTAACGCCCCGACTTTCGGTACCGGAAGATACGTGAGCATTATGCCATCACGAACACACTCCGTGACAAGGCCAAATAAACCAAATGGGTTTAGGGGTATAGAAGTCAAGGTAAACTATAAATAATAGCCACATTCATAGCTTACAATTTCGAATATCTGTTTTAGTTACAACATTTATGCAAAAACTATCCAGACCGAATATTACATTAAATAATAATGGGCATCTGATTTGCTATAATATCCATAGCACGTGAGATCATCTATATGCATGCAAGCTCACACTAAGAGCCTTCAGGTGCTATTGGGGGCATACCTGCAATTGAAACACATAACTGTGAGCTAATGAATCTCAGCAACCTCGGGTGTATGAATTCCAATTACAGGGAACTTCTGCTAATGGCTATGACGACCTCCGAAAGTCCCTAAAATATTTTTATATATGATAGGAAAATATGGGCGCCATATCAATCAACATCGTTTTATATTGTTTTATATGGCTTCGTATCGTTTTTAAGAGTCATTCAATTCTTTAGCATTTACTTAGGGTTCATGAGTTGACTCAAAAGCAGTAACTCCAAGGATATGACTGACTCGAAGTACAGAGATAAAGTGTCGATCGTCAGCCGAGCTACCCAATAGATTATGTTTTTGCACCTGCCTACTCCGCGCGTCGCCTTGCACCTCTTGTGCGCATTCAATGAGGCACCGTATGCCAGCATTGAGATAATTTGGGCCTCCCTGCCGAGAGCAACCCGTAGCCCCGCCACAATGGCGTAGAAGCTACCGCATGCATGCAAAGAGGATGGGGGATGTCCATCGCTCCCTAGCTAATTCTCACCCATGACGATGACTCAGAGCATAATACTGGAGTGCAATGACTCAATAATGCCACCAAGGCTATTCAAAGATTCAACAAATGATTGCAATTGATCAAAAAAGGGACGCCATGTTTGACCTTCATAATAATTTCAGGGAAAACGACCAACGATCCAACGGATCCAAGAAGGGACGTCAATGTCGACCTTAGTAGTTCAGGGATGTGATATTTCTTATTCGTTCGTTTTTTCATTAGTTCACATAGATAGTGTAACTATGTTTTGCATCCCCCGTTTCCATGTTATCAGTCGTTTAATGGTCGCTTTCATTTATTTTCCGAGAGGGTATATATAATATAATGGTGTGTATTCCAGCTCATTTCAACACCAAATACCCCATCACATATCAAACACGATCATATATGCACGTCAAATGCTATATTTCTGCGTATGAGTTATATATCTCAAATACGTATTTAGGTTTAAGGTTCGATGCAAGAATTTGATGATTTCCTGGTCAGAAGGCCATCGCGGCCGTGACTTCAGGTGGCCGCGGGCGCGATGCCTCTGGCATGCCAAATGCCGGATTTTCTTCCCGTCGCGGGCTCGACACATCTGTAGCCCAGAACTTGTAGAAAACTCACGTTCGATGCTCATGGATCCTTCAATTATCACCACAACGCATCCAAACTATTGCAGACTAATCAAACACAGCATAAACATATCCCAAAACATGCACGGATGCAATGGATGCTTGTGATCGAATAAAAGTGGAGTCTCGGACGAGTAAGGTTACCTCGAACGCGTTTGATTTCCTTTTGCACGCGATCACACGAACGGATCCGTTGACGTTCTCTGGTCGGGCTGCCGATGTTGATCCTCCCCTCCGGCTGCTGTTGCTGTCCTTCGTTTTGTTGGCGTCTCTGTGATGATGAAAACGATGGGGGCGAAGGTGCGGTAATGAGATGAAGGTGATGATGATGATGGTTGCGTTGGCGGCCGGAGATGCTGGCGGCAGCGGCGTTGGCTGGGCTTGGGTTGCGGCTGGGAGATCGTGGTGGCGGTCGGCTGGCTGGCGGCTCCCTGGAGGCGGAGGCAGCAGCTGCTGGGCGGATCTGGGCCACTGGAGGCAGCTTCCTGGCGGTGGCGGAGCTGACCGGTCATGGTGGCAATATGACGGCGGCGCTAGGAGCTCGCCGGTGGTGGCACGATGGTGGCTGACTGGCGGCGGGGAGGCGGCTACAGCGGAGGGATCTTGCAGGAACAACGACGGCTGCTGGAGCGACGTTGGGGCTGCGGCTGGTTGGCTGGCTGGGAGACGGCGATGCGGCGGAGGGAGAGGCAGTGGGGAAGGCGGCCGGAGCAGTAGCGGGCAGGGAGGTTAGATCTGGTGGCGGGCAAGACGGCGTCGGACTGGGTGGTGGTGGTGGCTCGGTCGGGGAGGGGAAAAGGAGAGGAGAGGAAAGAAGATAAGGGGTTTAAGGATGTTTCGTTATCCCTTGAAATTATATTTGGTATAATTATTTTCTCAGATCGTCGAGATAATCATACCAAAATTCTTCAAATTTTATAACGAGTTCGTATTTTTATTTAGAATTCAATTTTAATGACTCGTTTATTTTTTTAAAAAAAATTAATAACATAATCAATTAAGCGTGTCCGAAGTTTCTGTTATTACACAAACAGTGATTAATCAAGATTTTAGTCAACACAGTCTTGATTTTGATCAGACTAGCGGGTGAACAATGATTGAATCAATGAAGATAAAAGAAGAAATGGAAAGCACATAATTTATAGTGATTCAGACTCAAATCAGTGTTAACTAACTGAGTTGAACTTAAATCACTCTTCCTCTTATTAGTAGTGTTCTAACCAAGAAGGGAATCCATTAGTTCACCTCGGATCACAGTTCAATAGATTGAGTTTTTAGGATCACTTAACAATCTTTACACACAACCAGATTTCAAAAAATCTATCACCAAATGATCCCGCTAGATCCACCATTCAACCTCAACAGATTACTAAAAGGAACACGCTCACAGAGCAAGAAGACTTGCACCAATCAACGTCTTCATCCTGATGTTCTTGAGAAAACTGATTCTTGATGAACACTTGAAAGTTTTCTTGATGAGGAGAGAGAGAGAGAAACATTGAGCGCTTTGATTCGAGATGTGAATACAGAAGTGAATTCTTCCGTTGCTTACTCTATGTAGTCATGTGCCTTATATAGGCCAAGGCTTTGATGCTAGCTCTCCAATCAACCCCCAATTCCTTTTTCAAGAAGTCATATGACGTAACTTTTATAAGTTTTCCTGAGTCTTTAATAACAGATAAACATCTGAGCAGATATCATCCAGAAGTCTAATTCAACCCGTTTGAAGTGTTACTGACATTCTGTAGACCTTCTTTAACTACTCTGAGAACTGATTTGGTCACAATTGAGCTGATACTCACAACTTCATTGTCTCAGACACGATATCTATAAGACTTACAAGACTTTTCTGTACCAGACCACCTGTTCTATCCAGAGTTTCCACTAAAGACTTATTTGACCTTACAACAGCTATTATACCCAGAGCTTTTACCATTCTGATTGTGGCAGTTTGATACCCAATGTCTGATAGAGTGCTTGTTACTTTAAGCATACTTGATCACACATGTTAGTAATCCTTTGATTTATTAAATCCAGTAAAGTACTTTTAATCTCCCCCTACTTGATGAATTTCAAAGAAAAAACTTAGACAGATAATATGTCATACATGTATAACAAAAGATGTTTCATTCATATCATTGAATCAGATTAGAGCAGAAGGACAAGATCAAAAGCAACATAATTTACTAAAAAGACTATAAACTTATAAGCCCAAAAGAGTAGTCTAAGTCTAACTACCCAAACTAATCTACTCCCCTCCTTTTTTTTATTTGATATTGATTAAGTGTGTAGGGTGATGTTTTCGAGGCTTCATAAGTTAAAGTGTTCTAGTATTTTCTTGATTCCCTCGTCAGCTCCTGTTGTCACTTGGGACAGATGACCTATGTCATCTTTCAGACTTGATGTCCCAGTTTTGATCTCGGCGAGAGAGTCTTCAAAGGTCTTCACTTTTGTCAGAGTCTCCTGTATTATGAGCAAAGTCTGTTTCAGCTTATCTGATGTGTCCAGCTTGTGCTTGATCAAAAGGTCGTTGAACACAGTATCCCTCTATTTGAGGTCCAGAACCTCAATTCCCATATCATTCATAAATCTGTCCACGAAGTCTTCAACCAGTTTTAACTTGAGCTCTACTAGGATAGTTAGTCTGCTCAGTTCTACCCTCATGTTGTTGTCTGATTAAAAGATATGATCGGTCAGCTTCACTATCTTCCTGTTCATGTGTTCTACATGGTTGGATACTTTAGGGCATATTGAGACGTTAGTATGTCCTTGACTTCCTTGTTCAGCTCGTACGGCCTTGCATGTGCTACCTGACAAATCAGCTTCCAGGCTTCAGGTGAGTACTCTGTAGTATTCACCACTTTTTTGGATCTCCTCCATTGATTAGCGATGGCATTTTACACGTCAGTCCGAATCGCTCCGATTAGCCTGAATCCCCATCTGACACATTTTTCAGTGTCGTCGTTGAACAGTCCACTGGTCAGGCCTACTTGGAGCTGTTCATCTGTTATTCCCATCTATTCATAAGCCTCTACAGGACCTTTTTCAACTCAACTGACCTCGTCTGTCTATGGCATCATCCTTGTTGATGTCTGATGGACTTTAGCAGATTCCCTTGACGAAGTCTGGCTTGCAGTTATCTGAGCTCTATGGGAGGTTGTCTAAGGGTTCATCTGTTCCCTAGGGGTCTGAGTGCACCTGGCACGTCTGACTAGAGGGACATGATCTTCATCATCAGACTCTTCTTCATGTTCTTCTACTGGATTCAAGTCACCACACCCAATACCCTCTTTTGAGGTCCCATTGGAAGTAATCTGATCAAAGCATTTGGGAGAGTTCCATTTTTTAATAGTGGCAGACAAATTATCTCGCGCTTCTATCAGTTTGTTGATTTGTACTTTTTGGTTTTCTATAATGTCTTTCTCTCTTAAGCAGATTAAGGGTACTCTGAGTATCCTCACCAGACTCAGTAAAACCATCTTTCTTAGAGAGAAGTATCCCATGTTCAACACAAAGATTGTTATACATTTTTGAGCAGTTCAGAAGCTCTTTTGACAAATCTTTGACCAACTCACTCAAATCAGACACAGTAACAGAAGGATCAGAGAAGTCAACTACCTCACTTATGTCGAATTCCTTCTTAGCCATCAGATAGACTTGTTCATCATCTGATTCTGAATCAAATGATCCAGTGTCATTCCATGTCGTGTCTACTATCATTGTCTTTAACTTCTTTCTCTTATTAGCCTTCTTTGCTTTGTTGTCTGTTGAGACCTTCTTTGGCCTTTGAGCAGAGGTCTTTTGTTGTCCTTAAATCTAGGATAGTCTGTCATAAAATGACCAATCTTGCCAAAATTGAAGAAAGCATCCTTGGACTCCTTTTTCCTAGTTGCCTGATTCTTATACGTCTTGATTTTTTTTCTAATGAATTTCCCCAAGCGCTTGATAATGAAAGAGATCATTTCATCTTCTTCGTCCGATTCATCAGACTCATCATCATTTCTGATCATAGGTTGACTTTGAGAGGCCTTTAGCGCTGCCGTAGCATTCGAGGTAGTTTGAGAACGTTTCTGATCTATCTCCCGTTTATAAGTAAACAGATTATCAAATATCTTCAGAGGGCCTCGTCTACAGCATCCAAGAATATCTTCATCCTAACCTTCCATTTGTCAAATTTCTCAATGTTGTACATTGGAGGTTTCAAACTCAGATTATTGTTAGTCATATTGACAACGCACAGTATCACACAAAATAATCACAACCAGGATCTCCTCACAGTAATAAGTAAAGAACCTCTCTGATACCAGATGAAAATTCGTGATTATATCAGGACTAAAGTAGATGGGAGGGAGGAATAGGCTGTTCTAAGAATTTCTTTGACTAAAAACTAACTTATGTAGCGGAAAACGATAATCTGTGCGAATCAGATCAGATAAGCAGCCCTGATCTCAATCAACAATTCTAACTCAAGAATCCAACAAATGATATTTAATCTATCAACTTATCAATAATCACACAACCAAACAAATTACTTATCTAAAGATTATATTCGATCAAGAATCTTTGTCAAACTCAACTGTCAAACATGGGATTTATAATCTGACCTATCAGATCAATGATCAAATAGTGATTAATTAATATTCTTGTCAATAGAGTCTTGATTTTGATCAGACTAGCGAGTGAACAATGATTGAATCAATGAAGATAAAAGCAAAAACAAAGAATACATAATTTATAATGGTTCAGACTCAAATCAGTGTTAACTAAGTGATTTGAACTTAATCCACTCTTCCTCTTGTTAGTAGTGTGCTAACCAAGAAGGGAATCTACTATATCACCTCGGATCACAGTTCAACAGGTTGAGTTTTCAGGATCACTTAACAACCTTTACACAATAAAACTTCAACAAATCTATCACCAAATGATCTCCGCTAGATCCACCAATCAACCTCAACAGATTGCTAAAAGAAGCACACTCACAGAGTAAGAAGACTTGCACCAATCAACGTCTTCATCATGATGTTTCTGAGAAAACTGATTCTTGATGAACACTTGAAAGTTTTCTTGTTGAGGAGAGAGAGAGAGAGAGATAAACGTCTGAGTAGATATCTTCCAGAAGTCTGATTCAACCCATCTGAATTGTTGCTGACATTCTGTAGACCTCCTTTAACTACTCTGAGAATTGATCTGATCACAACTGAGCTGATACTCATAACTTCAATGTTTTAGACACGACCTCTATAAGACTTACAAGACTTATCTGTTGTAAACACTTGTTCTATCCAGAGCTTCCACTGAAGACTTATCTAACCTTACAACAGCTGTTCTACCCAGGGTTGCTGCAGAAGAGTCCTATGACTCACAGTCAAAGGCCTTAAGTAAGGAGTTATCCATGCTAAGAAAAAGATTAAGAAAATATTTCAAAGAGACGAGAAGGCCCAACAAAGACTCTCCTGCACCAAGGGAGTTTGAGCTCACATGCTACAACTGCGGTAAGATAGGGCACTTTGCTGTTCAGTGCAGAAAACCCATCAACAACCCTGCTGCAAAGAAAAAATCAGAGCAACAACCCCAAAGAAGGTCCTCTAGAGAAGAAAAGGCTCTAGCTACAAAAATATGGAGTGACACAGAGACAAACGATGATAATACAGCCTAAGAAGCCTACTCCAGAGCTCAAAAGTCACTCATGTGCCTCATGGCTCGAAACAGTGATGAGGTATATGACCTTAACATTGATACCAACTCTAAAGAAGATATGAAGGAAATCATTCTCGAACTCACCGAGAAAACTTATAACTTGAATCGAAACTTCAAGGTTCTCATGGAGGAGAGAAACAGATTAAGAGATGAGCTTGTAATAGCCAATGAAAAGGCTACTGAAGTTGAAAAGCTCGAACTCCATTCTCAAAGAATCTAAGAGGAGCTCAAGTCTACCTCTGGACTTCTTGAAGTCACTGAAGCTGAGGTGATACACCTAAGAAATGAAAATAGGAAACTCAAGCTTTAGATTTACAAGTGGATTGGAAGAACAAAGGATTTCAAGGAAAACCATTTTGTTCAGGCCAAAAACTCTAGAGCTGGTTTGGGCTTTTGCAGTAAGGGTGAGTCTTCTACCAAGTCTCAATCCACCAGACCATCCTCTAGCAATAAGATTCAGACTCCAACAGGGTCTCAACATATCCTATTTCCTTCTGATAAGGTGATGGGTAACCCCATTTCACCTAAAACTAAGAAGGCAAAGAAGTCCCCTTTTACAAGTCATTCAAGCACACTTTTGCAAACGGACAGCAGACGAGTTCCAACTGTGCTGCCCAAGCAAAGCTAAAGAGCGCTGAAGAGACCAAATAGAAGTGGCCAAGTAAAAGAAAGAAATCTCAACTTTCCTCAAAACCCCCCTCTTCCACTTGTGTATAGTATCCTCTGAGAGGAGTATGGAATCAATCTTTGCCACACCTAGCTTATGACCAACATTGATTCCTTACTCTACTGTATCATGGGAGAGAGGGCACTCTGTTGCACCTTCAATGCAATAGGATGAACCCTTCTATACTACTCTAAGCACAAGAGTTCACCAACCATGACACATGAGATCAAAGGTTGTGTGTTACAAATGTGGCAAGGAAGGTCGTAAGACCTATCACTGTACTACCCCTCCCAGAAAATCAACTTGGGTGTGGGTACCTAATACCAACTAGTTAGGATTAAATTTTGGGGACCGATGATCTAACTGATATATCTTTCGAGAGCATTATAATCTAACGTGATATTTGGATAGTGGATGCTCAAGGCATATGACCTGATACAAGGCCTTACTGTTAGACTTTATAGAAGAAGATGGTCCCCAAGTAATCTTTGATGACCTTAAGACAGGTAAGACTAAAGGCTATGGAACCCTTGGTACAGGTTCACTAGTCTTTAAGCAGGTGGCCTATGTTGAAGGACTTGGTCATAACCTATTGTCCATAAGTCAATTCTATAACAATGGTTATGATGTGAACTTCACTTAAGGCCAGTGTAAAGTAAGAGATCTCAAAACAAATGAGGTTAACCTGATTGGGAGAAGACATGACAATGTTTACATTGTGGATTTCATGAAGTCATTACCCAATGGCACCACTTTCTTCTACACAAATGAAACAGAAAAGGTGTCATAGCTCTAGCACAGGAGACTTGTACAAGAGACTGGCACATTTACACTTCAAAAATCTTTCAAAACTTGCCTCTTAGGACTTAGTTAGAGGCTTGCGAAAAGCTAACTTTTGTAAGAACAACTATTCGCCTGTTGCCAACATGGTAAGAAAACAAAGTTAAGTGTTAAAAGCATCAATCTTGATCAAATAGTAAGGGTGCTAGAGCTACTGCACATGGATCTGTTTGTCCAATAGAGGTTGAAATTCTGAGCAGGAAGAAATGCACATTAGTAGTTGTATATGATTACTCTAGGTACACATCGGTATTCTTCTTACATAAGAATAAGTGACACCTGTGATGTGTTAACAAGACATCTCAGACAAATTTCAACCGAAAAGGGTCTAGAAGTCGTTGCAGTACGAAGTGATCATGGAACTGAGTTTGACCAATATGATTTTGATCGGTATTACAATGACAATGGAATTAGACACAACTTTTCTACACCTAAAACACCACAACAAAATAGGGTGCTAGGATAATGCTGCATGACTCTAAGTTAGCTAAATGTTATAGGACCGAGGCAAGAAATACAACATGTTATGTCCTAAATAGATGCCTTGTACACAAACTATACAACAAGACTCCATATGAGCTGTATAAGGGAAAGGTCTCTTCCATAAGTTATTTTCATGACTTTGGATGTAGATTTACATTCATATTAATGAGAAAACCAATACTAGAAAATTGGGGTCAAAGGTAGACGATGGGATCTTTTTAGAATACTCTTTTGTCAGTAAGGCTTTTAGAGTGTTAAATATGAGAACTAACACAATTGAAGAAACTATTCGTACTTCCTTTGATGAGTTTGACCCTCCAGACATACTGGAAAAGAATGGGGACGATGCAATAGTGTATGTTGATGTGAATACTGAATAGATTGCAGAAGAGCAGCACACAATAAAGGGAATCATAGAAGAGCCTCTTACAGAAGAGCCTCCACAGGCTGTAGAAGAGTTGCCTGCAGTAGTGCCTCAATAGGCCACGAAAGAGTTACCTGCAGCAGAGTCTCAACAACAAGCTTTGGATGATGGAAGAAAAAGGAGACAATGGACAAAAGATCATCCACCTGAGAACATCATAGGTAATGCAAATGATCCAGTTAGGACTAGAAGGGCTACTGCTAAGGAATGCCTTTATACATGTTTCATCTCAGAAGTAGAGCCTAAGAAGATTGAAGAAGTCCTTAAGGATAGTGACTAGATCAATGCCATACAAGAGAAACTCAATGAGTTTAAGAGAAATAAGGTATAGCATCTAGTTCCTAAACCTAAGAATTATCCTGTTGTAGAATGCAAATGGATCTTTAGAAACAAAAGTGATGAAAATGGGACAATAGTTAGGAACAAGGCTACACTTGTTGCTAAGGGATACTCACAGGAGGAACGTATCGATTTCAATGAAACCTTTGCACCTGTGGCTAGACTCGAAGTCATAAGAATGTTCTTGGCATATGCTGCATATATGAACTTTAAAGTATATCAAATGGATGTCAAAAATGCATTTCTAAATGGAAAATTTCATGAAGAAATATATGTAGCACAACCACCAGGCTTTGAGGACTATTTGTATCCAGAACATGTCTACAAGCTTGACAAGGCTCTCTATGGATTGAAACAAGCTCCAAGAGCTTGGTATAAAACCTTGACAAGTTTCCTTATTGATCACGGCTTTAAGAGAGAAAAATTAGACACAACCATTTTCATCAAACATCACAAGGATCATATTTTATTGGTCCAAATTTATGTTGATGATATCATTTTTGGAAGTACTGATGAGAAATTATGTGATAGATTTTCCAAGCTCATGACATCTGAGTTTCAGATGAGCCTCATGGGTGAGCTTGGGTCTTCAAGTGTCGCAATGTAATAAAGATACTTTCATAAGAAAATCTAAGTACCTTAAGAACATGATCAAAAAGTTTGGTATGGAGAGTGCCTCAGTAATGAAGACACCAATGAGCTCGATAATCAGAATAGACAAGGACGAGTCAGAAACATCAGTTGGTCAGAAGTTGTATAGGGGCATCATAGGATCTTTACTGTACCTTACTACCAGTAGGCCTAATGTCCTATACATTATGTGTTTATGTGACAGGTACCAATCTTGTCCTAAGGAATCACACCTTACTGCAGTCAAGAGAATCCTAAGATATCTCAAGGGGACTCATAACTTAGGGTTATGGTATCCTAAGGAATCTGGGTTAGAACTAATGGGTTTCTCAGATGCTGACTTTGCACGTTGCCGAATAGACAGGAAAAGTACAAGTGGATCATGCCAATACCTTGGTTCAATATTGGTGTCATGGTTCAGTAAGAAACAGTCAAGTGTGTCAACCTCTACTACAGAAGCAAAATACATTACTGCAACAAGCTGCGTAGCACAAATCCTATAGATAAAGTCTCAACTTCTTGACAATGAGCTAAGAATCTCTAAAACTCCTATCTATTGTGACACTTTTGCTATTGCAATATTTGAAAATCCTGTGTTTCATTGTGTTCATTGTGTTCAATATTTGAAAACATACAACCCGTATAAATAATTCCCCCTTGATACAATTTTTTTTCCCCAAAACAAACCCGTCTCTCCCCGTAACTATCTCCTTTTCATTGTGTTCAATCAAATCGGATCTTTTCATTGAGATTTTTCATTTGAAACCGGTGAGAATCATCTTATAATTTTGTTCTTGATCATCATCTTCATCATGATCATTATCGTCGCTCTGTTTCAATGGATGAGAAGAACATTTTTTGTTTGTAGATTTGGTGATATATCTCATTCGTTTCTATGTCATTCGGATTTCGATTTTGAACATGTTGTTGACAAGGTACGAGATCGTTCAAAATCCCCTCATCGAATGAATTCAGCTTGTATTATTTGATTCCAGATCATGATCATTGCTTGTTGAATTATCAAGAAGATTTGATGATGTCGTTTGATGTCTTCATTTGTCATCAATCAATATGAATGTTGAGTGTAGTGGAATGGGTTTGGATTCTTGTTCTTTGATTGTGGTTTCAGATTTTCGAAATGAAACATTACGCCAGTTCATTAAAACAGGACGCCTGATAACTTCTAGTGTTGCTCAGTCTCAAACAGTGTGCCAAAACAATGAAACAGTGTGCCTGAGTAACTCTGCAAATATTAGTACACCTGAGACCCTATTTACCAATTATGTTGAATATTCTGCGATAAATGATGATTTTTGTGATAATGTTGTGTGTGAGTGTTTTCTTCAGTTGGATGTTGGTTCATCGAGTAATGGTCAACAACCCTTGTATTCTTCTCATTGGTTAAATTTGATTAAGAATGTTGGCCAAGTTCTTCCTGATGGTGCAAAATAGTTCAGGAAGTCTCTTGTACTTTATGCAATGGAAGTTGGATTCAGATACAGTTATAAGAGAAGTGAGAAGGATAGGGTTCATGCGATCTATTTTACGAAAGATAATGGTTGTCAATGGTTTGTTAAGACTTCATTGTGTGCTTATAAAAAAATCTTTTTCATAAGGAAGCTGAACAATGTCCACATGTGTGGACAATTGTTTTTCTCAGCGAGTTCAATGAAGTCCATTAAGTCGGAATGGCTTGCTAATTCTCTTTTGGAAATGGTACGTCACGACCCTAATTTTGATACAAACTACGGCAGCAATTGTTTCCAATCCAACTATGGTTTGGATCTTTCTTATAAGAAGTCATGGAAAGTACTTCGGAAGGCGAAGATGATGGTAGGTGGAGATTCCTCCGAATCATTTTGCAAGTTGAAGCCATATATATATTGAGGCACTTATGAGTATTAATCCAAGAAGTCATATTACACTTATCACAGAAGAAGGATCAAATCATTTTTCTAGGAAGCCATATACATTTAAATATAATATTTTGTAATTTTATTCAAGCGCACGTTTTCTTTGAAACAGGCACACTGTTTTGTTTTGAATAGTGCGCCTATACAATTTAAACAGTGCGCCTGTTTGTTTTCTGATCCCTGTTGTATTTTAAACATGAATATGATTTACATAAATTTTTTCGCAGGATTTTTTCCGTTGGGATTTACTGTGGTTGATAAAGAGACGTATTCTAGTGGGCATTGGTTTCTTTCGGAGATTCGTAATTCCGATCGAACAAAGGATCAATTTTGTCCCTGATCGCAATCAAGGCCTTTTGCAAGCTTTTCCTAAAGTATTTCCTGATCATCTCTTTGCTTTTATGTTTGACATCTGACATATAATTTGAAAACAAGATTCAAAGGTGCTAATATGTCGTCGTCATACAAACAGCATAACACTGACATGTTTCATAATTACGCCTATGCTCCAACCGTCACTGAGTTTTACGGCTTCCAGCATATCATAAGTTGAAGGAATTTCAAAATAGAGGAGGTGATCTAGCTAAAGATTTTACGGCTTCCCTTATGCCCTATGGAGGTGGGCAATCAGTTTGGCAGTTGGTTATCGTTATCGCGAGACGATGTCCAACGCTGTAGAGTCGTTTAATGAGTGGCGTTTAGGCTTGAGGGAGCTTCCTATCACTCATAGGTTGATCAGATTAGTGTCAAGTTAATGGAGTGGCCTAACAATCGTCGAAGGGATGCCAAAGAATGGAATGGGGATTTATGCCCAAGGAAGTTGGAGACTTTCGATGATTTATTCAAAAAATCACGCGTTTTTATGGTGAAGCGACCTTCGAAATTCATTTTCGAGGTAATGTAAAATCCGGCTGCCTCGGTAAATGTGAGAGAGAATAGTTGCTCTTGTCATTTGTGGTAGACAAACGGTTTTCCATGTTTACATTGTGAGATTATGAAGATTTCCTTGCTCGTGAGCATTATGAGCGATCCGTATTTTTCTGTTGAAAGTTATAAGAAAAGCTATGAGGCTGTCATCCATCCTATTCCTTCATCAATTGTTGACCAAATTGCATCGTCAGTGGATGTGGAATTGGCCCCGCCTTCTTCAAGCATACTTCATATAACGCCCCGATTTTCTATTCCTTATTAATGATACATATAATGTCACTGCCGCTGGGCCCAACGCCTCAGCTAGACAAAACTATACATCCTGGGTTAGTCATAAGAATTAAGCTAAGTTCACTTATATATCATTAGTTTAGAAACTTTTGATGCACTGAATCATAACTCAGAATATCACCTTCGATGCAAAATTTACATCTCTTTCTAAAATCAGATTACCTTTCACACATAAGTTACATCTAGCATCAAAACTTAGATCACACTTCTCCCCAAGTCTTGCTCCTGTAATGAAGAGAAGAGGAAAAACAGAACAATAGTTACCGTGACCTATAGGAGCTCAATAACGTGTTGGCCCCCTTACCAAGGGTTACACAAGAGAAGAAGATAAGAAAAGAAAAGGGAAATGATCGCTTGGATCCTTTGTTCCAGCACTCTGGAATTATCATGTCAATCTGGCATTCATAATTATCATTGCAAGCATACCAGTGATTTACCCTAGTCACATAAGCACACTTAACACCACGTAACAACGCTCGAAATCACGTGTCCTTCGACACTTCACACATTACAGATGTCATTTGCTACCGTCATACCCTTTATGGTATGACAGTCAAGATCTCCATATCAAACAAACTGAGACAATGACATTGTGACATGACAGATCCCAAGTCCAAGTCTCACGCACTGCTGCACTCAACAATTCACTTAAGATTTTGTTATACTTACTATTATATCAATCACACAGAGACAACAGATAATGTATGCCCTCAATGTTATAATTGTGCCCTTGGCGAGACTTGTTCAATTTTGATAAGTAAGCTCTCTTCGGCTTTAACAAAAAGGACATCCGCGAAAAAGGATCAGCCAAACTGGAGTGTAGGGTCTCCTGCAATGAGATACCCTCATACCCAAACGACCTCACAGGGTCGATGAAAGAATATTACCACCAAGTCACGGTATAACACAAACAACAGACACAACGCTCTTTGTATTTTATACCACGGAGTTATCTCAGCAATTATGGATTTACAATCCTTTCACCCAATCACCCTCATTATATATACAAATAAGGCATAACACACACCATGCAACAACACTCTACAATACTTAGGATTCAGCACACAGCAGTTGCAGTAAGTATTTTACGTCAGCCACATTCAGTGACTACGTCCAAAGATTCCAATGCATATTATTATACTCACGGTATAATAATATGCATTGGCACACACAATAAATCTAAACGTTATCTTTTATCATAGTTCTTCACATGCACATGCTCAGCCTCGTCCTTAAGTGATAACGAGAAGCATCTCCAAGTTCTATAGTACAATAGGACACGTCAACGTTATCTTTTATCATAGTTCTTCACATGCACATGCTCAGCCTCGTCCTTAAGTGATAACGAGCAGCATCTCCAAGTCCTGTAGTACAATAGGACACGTCTATTAAGGATAACCCTTGTGAATGATTGTTCATGTTATGGAGTTAAGCATATTTGTTCGTACTTCTTGAAAAACCACCACAGTAAAATTATGTGGTGCTATCAAGTTTTGAGAAAAGTCTTTGATACTTGTTTTGATAATCCATGATGATGATTTTATTTATTTTTCATCATTAGAAGTGTTTGTGAATATTAGGAGTTGTTTCGGGGTCAAAACATTTCATTTCCGGATTCTGTCCAACATGGCCCTTTGAAAATTCTTACGTAACATTCTACATAAACTAGACTCTATAAACTTTCCATAGATTAGAGTTTTCATCATGAAACCTTACCAATAATAGCATTTTATTCGTTCAAGTTTATATAATTTTTGATAGATCAGATAGTTTGACCTTATTTCACTAATCAGTTCATAAATCCTTGCATACAACTCCAAATCTAGATTTTTAAACTGTTCTGAAAACTGGACTTCAAGGGCTTTCTATTGATATAAAGTCTGTTTTCTAACTCTTTTTGTGTAATTCCAGATCAAGTCACAAAGTGATCCATGTAACCAATTTTTATAGATTAATACATCCGTACGTTTTAATTTATATCTTGAGATTCAAAACTTCAAATCATGATCCATTAACTTTATTAGAAACTAAACATGTGAAACTTCAATATATATTAAAATCAAAATTTATCACAAAGCCTATGTTTTTCCACGAAATTTCTAAACAAGATGATCACCTTCTCTTATTAATGGTGAAAGATCCTCGTCGCCTTGTAACCCTAGCTTCTCCTCTTCTTCTCAAACTCTCCTTCTTCTCTTCTCTTGCATGACAAGGAGTGTTTTTATGTTTGTAAGAAGTTTTTTAAGAAGAAAAGAGCTTGTATTTATAGGAAACTAAATCAATTAAAATAATCTTAGTGGATAATTAAGTATTTAGTGGGCAATTAGTTTAATTTATGTGGAGTAAAAATTAACATAAAGGAAAATAAGTGACAAAATTAGGTTTAGGTCATTTTCGTATAAATACTATATTTTCGTATTAAAATCGTATTTTCCCTTATTTACGTATTAGGGTTATATTTCATTCATATTTTGCAATCTTTCCTTATTGTATCGTCAAACAAGCCTTTTAATCCCGCAAAATAAAATATAATTTACTATAATTCATTATTCACGTTAATTATCGTGAAACTAAATTTTACGAAATTTTTCGATCCTTACCATATTTTTATCATGATTTTTGACAAATAAATTTTATAACCCCACTGTATAACTTACAATGTTCGGTAATATATTGTTTCTGTTAGTATTTGAGAAAATAAATTATCTTAAATTTTTCGGGTCTTTACACTTCATGGTAGACCTTAAAAGTGTCGTATTCCGTCGAGTGGTGAAGAGTCTAGGGGTATGAGGTGTACGAGGTGCAAAAAGATCAGTCATCACAACAGATAAAGTAGTCGAGAGCCCATTTAATGATTTTTCTATCTATGTTAGGTTGTTGTAGTTAAAAAAAAAAAAAATCATGTTGGGTCCTATGCAATGATTTTTTCAATTCTATGGCTATCATGTTATCAATTTTTGTTCATGCATTAGCGTATAGTTGTTTTTTTTTTTTCATTTAAAAAAAAAAAAAACACAGGCGCACTGCTTGAATAAAACAATGCGAATGTGCTATGTAAACAATGCGCCTAAGTACTTAGGTAATGTCAACTACTCCAAGGATGTTGTTTTTAGTTTGTCAATGTTATTTGTACTTCTATGCATGTATTATTACATTTGTTATTTGTATTCATATAATGATGATGTTTTCATTTTTAAAATAAAAAATAAATCAATAAACGCACTGTTTGAATAAGTTTGGCACCCTGTTTGAATAAAACAGTGCGTTTTAAATTAAACAGTGTGCCTGTTTACTTTAATGACATAATCATAAGGTAACAAAATATAAGAAATGCACACAACTAATTAACTTGAAATTGCAATAAAAACACAATGTTTATACAAATCATCATTCAATACATCAGTTGGATATGTTTTTGTCTTCTTCTACATCGTCCTCATTTCCAAACTCTCTGAATTCATATCGTGAAATCAAAGTTTTAACCATTTTCGTTCTGTATCGTCGCATCTCTTCCAAGATAGAATGCTCTGCAACGGGATGTCCATTTACAAGCAGATCTATCCATTGGCATACGTGTACTCCACAATCCAGATTGTTTTGAGTTAGAGACTTCCAGTAAATGTTCAATTTCACATTGTACTTGTCCTTTTCTTCATCAACAATCTGGGTGCCGTATTTCCTCTTTGTCGCTTCCTTGCAGAATTCTTCAACATAATTTTTCTGCACATTTAACAATGTACACACATTAGTTGGCAGTATAATGTTACGCATATAATCTTACGCGTATGAAAATATGATGTGTCCATTTGTTCTTTTCGCTGTCGAACACCAGCAACGTCCAATGGAATGCACGTCCATCCTTCGCTTCTCCAGATCAGTTCATGGGAAGAAATGCCAATGGCGATGACTGTTTGCCATCAATGGCTTCTCCGACTCTGGCTTTTATAACTTCTTGCTGCAATAGAATAACTAAACAAAGATTAGATTTTGGAATTTTGCATTTGTTACTGAAATAAAATGATTAAATGCATTTCAAACAATTTTTTTACTATAGTTCCTTATCCAATATTCCGTACTGTATAATGCTATTTGGTTTTTCAATGATGCTTTTTGCAAGATCAATGTATAGAAAGCCGAGATGGAATGATTAGTCAATGTTCCATAATTCACATTTGAATTTAGGTCTTGCATGTCGATGGCACACATGAAGTTGGTGACCGAATAGGTGAGTACCAAAAAGAACTCATCCTATAAGAATAATATATTCGTTTGTTACTCAAAATTTTAAATGAGACATGATAAATACCAATGTACAGGCACACTGTTTGAACCATAACAGGCGCATTGTTTAATATTGAACAAGCGCACTGTTTAATTTTTAACAGACACACTGTTCAATTCTTAACAGGCGCCCAGTTATATGTATAATAGGCGTCCTGTGCTAATATAAAGTGTCATTTTGATTTTTTATTATTGGAAAATATAACAAAACATAAAGTATTTAAATTTAAGAGTTTTGACTAACTTTGATACTTCAACAGTCATCCGCTCGTATTTTTCCTGCACTCCATCGGGCAAACATTGTGTGACGTTGAGCGCATCATTCTTGGTCTTCTTCAAGAAACTGTACCTTAAGTTGCTCATGTGCTTCTTTCATCTTGGTCCCTTTTCTTGAGTTCCTTTACCAATGAAGACGGAGTTCGGCCTGTTTTTTCTTCTTCGATTTTTGTTGCTCGACCTCTTCTTCTTTTTGTCCTCCTTCTTCATCATCAGACTGCAATAGTTCATCTTCGTTATTGATTCGAATTATATCATCATCTTCTTCCTTTTTTTCTTCCTTAACAGTGAAGTTGTTGTCAAACAACAAGGTTTTGTACTGCACCACTATTTTGTTTCTCATTTTCTAATTCCTCTTGTAGTTTCTTGATTTCCTTCTCTTTTTCAAGCATCTCCGTTCTGATTTTTTGCCTCTCATTGTGGCCCTTTATCATCAACTCCACCGCACGAGCCATCTCTTCTTTCTTATGATCTCTAGCTTGCGTTTCAGCATCAAGCTTGGCCTTGTACATTTGATTTTCTTATTGGAGTTGTTCAATTTGTTTCAACAAGTCTTGGATGCTTTGTTCTGTTGAATCAGATGCGGCTTCGTTCTTCATCTCCATCGTTGTATCTCTTATCGTTTTCAACTCCAATCTTTTTTACGGTCAATTCAATCTTCAATGAAATCACCTTCAAAACATATTCAAAGTGAAACATTGTGTCAGTTTCAAATAAAAAGTGTAACATTAAAAAAACAGTGTATCTTTTTAAACAAACTGTGTGCCAATTAAAAACAAACAGTGAGTCTTAATTAAGCCATACAGTGCGCCTTATATAGTGCGCCAGTTAATATGTAAACAATGTGCCTATTTCAAAAAATAAAGTTTTGTAGTTATAAATAAAATTGTTTATTTTGTTTTTCTCTGATAACAAATCGTTGATTATTTTTTGATGATTCATCAATTGCATCTCTGCCTGTCCTACCACCTCATCAACCTTGCATAATTTTTCATGGGCGCCATTAGTATAAACATAAAAGAAAATACAAACTAAAAAAGCAAGAATAAAATATGCTTGAAGTATGTTACCTTATTCTTTAGTAATTGATTTTCTGTCAACGTATCTTCGAATTTTTTGTTGAGTATCACATTTTCAATGCTGACATCCTGAAGCTGTTTCTTCATAGTTTGCAGGATTGACAACTTGTTTTGGTACACATGTCGTGCCAAGACATCACCGAATACGATATCGGGGTCTGTCGTCTTTTAATTCATAGTTTTCGACATTGTCTTCGTCTTCTTCTTCTCGGTGCCATTCCAATTTCGACAACTGCATTCTGTATACTTGTCTCTCGAGAAAAGAGGGTTGCAATGAATCAATTGTGAGCTGTGAAATCAAATCAGAAAAAAAAAGTTGTTAGCTGATATAATGGAAGAATAAAAAAGATAGAAATCCAGTATATTGACAAGAAAAAAAATAACTTACCTTGTCATCTTTAAATCGTGCAATCGTTGTACCTAAGCTTATTGGCAGATCATTGAGTTGCCACCTTGCACTTCTCGGAATGATCTTCGAGGATGAAGTTTTTGAGTTTGCGACGAAAGTCCTCTCCAATAACCAATACTGTTATTTTATATATAAAAAATATATTAGATAAGTGAAGTTTCATGAATTTAAGCAATTAACAAAACACAGTGTGCCTCAAGTAAGGGAATAGTGCACCTTAATTAAAAGTAACTTTGGTCATTAAAACAGTGCGTCTCTTATAATAGAAACAGTGCACCTTACTTATAAATTGAACTGCAAATCTAAACAGTGCGTCCTCATGAAATGAAACAGTGCGCCTTACTAAAACATAACAATTCATATAAATTTAGTGTGTCTTCTTCAAAATAAACAGTATGACAGTTTAGAATGTTTATCGGAATGGTAAGCAGACATCCATTCACCGATTTCGGCTTGTAGACCTCCTCGTTGACGTTATCGTTGAGAGATTTCTTCAATTTGTTGTACATGTACGATGTCCAATTGAAGTCACACAATTTGTCCATATCAGCCACATAATTTGCAAACGTGCACTTCATTGATGCTTTCTATATGGAGACAAAGAGCGTGTTCATAACCTACAGCACCAGCAATCTCACGATGTCCTCAAAGTCATGCAATTCTTGACCTCTTGATACTTCGATGACTGTTTCGTGCAACTTGGATGTCGTCTCTTGCATATTTCGCTACACAATTACGTTCTCCTAGGAAACTTCTTTGCAAGAACTCACTCTAATTGATTGTGTCCAAATCTTCATCGATTATTTCATCGATCTCATCCACAATGCCGAACATTAGTTTGATATCCAATGGCGTAAGGGTGAAGTTCTTGTCCTGGAAGGTGAATGAACTGTCTTCTTGGTTGTATTTGGATACAATATCTTGTATGAACTTGTCGCTCTTTTGATAGTCTGATGTCGTTATACTTTCTTGCAGAATGGCGTCAAATAATGTCCAAAAGGTGTTTTCCTTAGCTATACTTTTTGTTTGTCTGTGCATCAAAATTCCAGTTCTTTTTTCAAAAGCTTAATAAGTGCTCCTAATTTGCTTCGGTATTGTGCCATTTAGTGCGCCTTTGGCATTAAAACCGGACGTCATTGTTAAATAATCAAACAGTGACTCTTTGTTATTAAAAAAATACGCTAGTTAATGTACAACTACTGAATAGTGCATCTTAGGGAATTAATGTTTAATGTGTTTGATTATTAAACAGTGCCTCTTGTTAATAACATACAATGTGCCTCATTAAAATGCTTCTTTTCTTTGATATTAAACAACTGGACACTTAAATAGTACGTCCTTCACAATATAAAACAGTGTGTCTCAATCAAACAGTGATAATTAACATTTCTCCCAATAGATTATGAATTAGTGCGACTTCAAACAATGAAATTAGTGTTCAAACACATTCGAACTAGGAATTTGAACAAAGGGCACTGATTTTGTTGTAAAGGCGCTCTATTTTTACGAATATTTAATAACATCAAATATAGGTAATATGGAATTATTTCGAATGAATTCATGCATGCATTGATGGATATATCAATTGAATCTACTTTTCTTTCCAAAATTCGAACAACAAAACCCTAGTTTATCAATTTTGCCTTGTTTCATTTGGATTGGTTATTGAAAACAGTGCGTCTCTTGAGATGGTTAAGTTGATCGAATTTGAGACTCAATTTGGATTCGAGAGTCGATTTGAGTTGGTTTTTGGTTTCAATTTGGAATGGGAATGATTTCAGTCAGTGCGTCTCATAAGTTTATCAATTTTCTTTCGTTCTCTGTCGTGGGTTTGGGTGATTTTGGTTTACGTAAATGAAACATGTGGTGAAAGAGAATTATTTTCCCGGCCTATATCAGTTAGGAATTTTTTTAAATTTTTTGTAGTTTTTGGGAATTTTCCCAAATATAAGCAAATCATAATTTATGTAAAACGTAGATAGTATATTTATATGTGTTTTTTCTCTTTTTTAATTACCAACTAATGATAGTGATCTATTTTATTCGAATTGGTTTGTTTTTTAAAATTAAATCACTTTCTTCCCCAATTTAGCCTACCTATACCACTAAATAAAAAATGGTGCGGCTTTGGTGCTGCAGCAGTAACCAATACGCTGCTACAATACTGTACAATAAAAAATTTATACTATAAGTTGAAAGTTTTATATTGTATCTTTTTGAATCTATATTTTTATATTTTAATTATAAAATACACTAAAACTTAATTGTATATATTCATCAACTTACATATAAACTTTTCAACTTATATTATAAAATCGTCAATATATAGTATTTGTATCAGGTACTATTCTATTTTTTGCAGCACGAATGATTTTTCAAAATAAAAAATCCTAACAAATTAAATTGAATCCCCATTCACCGCCCCTGTCTCGACCAACCACAAAACAACGTCGCCTCCAACCTACCACCACCCATCACCCGCTAAGGAAATCGATCAGTTGAATCCACCGCTAAAGAAATCGCCAAAACCTATAAGTGCAACGAATAGAGAAGACTTTCACGCCTAGTTATAAAAACCGGACAGACCCAGCCGGTTCAACCGATTGGATCGTGACCCAGTGCCTCAGTCGGGTCGATTCGATCCAAAAACTAAACATGCAATTAACCCGGTCAAACTGACTCAACCCGGTCAAACCCGGTTAAAATCTGACTAAAAACCGATAAAACCCGACAGGTAAAACCAGCTAAAAAAAAGTATTAAAAGTAAAAAAAAATTCCTTTACTTAATAGAACTAACATATATATTAAGTTATTTTTTCTAAGATTTTCTAAGAAACATATATATACGATATATAAATATATATATCTAATAAACATAAAACATATAAATATTTAAAAATATTCAACCATCGGTTCAACCAGTAATACATTGACCCGAAGACCTTGCCAAGTCAATTATTCGTCCGGATCTGAAAACTATGCCTCCACAGTGAAGTATTTTGTCCGATTATATCCTATGCCTCTCCTTTTGTGGGATTTTTTTTTCTTAATTAGTTTTTTAATAAACAAAATTCTCGAAGTAGGATCGTAAATAATTTAATTCCTAAACTAGGCCTTTTCTCAAAATCTAATGAGAAGAGGCACCCTGCGCGCTTCCCTTTTGAAGGTGCAGGGTGCCTTTATTGTGCCCAAAGGCGTAGGACACCTTTATTTTGAAGGCGCAGAGCGCCCCAAGCAAACCCACACCCAAATCGCCCACACCGCCCACACGCCATGGTTAGATAAGAACATTGTTATAGTTTTCACCTATTAATATAACCTAGATCATTACATTGATATAATTAAATTAAACATATTTTTTATTCATTATAAATATCTTAAACATACAGATAGTCTTACCGATGATAAGACATTGATACGATAAGAGAAAACACATAACCTAATTAAATAATACAATAACTTTCGAAGATCTTAGTTAAACTAATTCATATCCACGAACTAAGAATATTAGATTTGTTCCGTCTTCCATGTGCTCCTGAAGAATTTCTCCCAACACCTCATCTGTTCTAATCGTTTGATATTTTCAACGATTTGTGGTGGTATCTTTGTAGACGTAAGAGATCACTGGATCTGGACATGTAGTTTTCGACGCTGTGGGATCGTTCTCTAGGAAAGGAATGCAATTCTTTATGAATTGAAGAGACTCATATACACTTAACGTTAGATAAGTCAGTTTACCACTAAAAAAACCAGTCAGGTGTTGTGCCTCTCGTTGTTGTGCTTTGGCCTCCTCCGTAGTAGAGATGAATAACGATTTTCTCAGAACTCGTACCTAAGCTCAAAGCTTCATGATTGGTTGTGAGATTCATCGTCGGCGATACAGGAGCTCCGCGATTGTTAACGTCGGTTTCGTATATTTTTACGATCATGTAACGTCAAGTTGAGTACTGATCATCCATAATCTCATACGGTCTGAAGCCTCCAGTTCCAATTCGTGGACAGCATTCAACGGCAATTTTCCTTTCGAAACTTGATCTTTGGTACATCTCTGCTCTCTTGTAATCACCCTAGGTAGCATAAACTTCGATATGTTCACTTTGAATGAGCCATCCTCCGTTCGAAACATGGCCACCAATTGGGCGTAAGAGTCCTTCAGTAAGCCCATCTCAAATATTCTTAATTGTCCACCGAACCATAAGATTTCTACCTTGGTCAGATCGGACAACCAAGTCCCTCCCACGTGTAGTTTAATCTCTATCTTGATAAAGTCCATATTTCTGTAAAATGAGGATTGAGTTTGATGAAAAAAGTTGGGAAGGTGGAAGAGTATTCAGCAAGTGTTTGATGAATGATGAGATAACGGTAGAGATGGATGAGCCCAGACATTTTATAGAGGACAGAAAATGAATGGTAACTGTTTAATGATAGTTGTTAAATGGTAGTTATTAAGGGTTGAATGTTAGGTGAATGATAGGTTATCCCAATTAATGGTGGAGGATAAAAGCTGATAAAAACTGATAAAAGATGCTAGTCAAAGCATCCAATGCTAGTAAAAGCATCCCGTGCTAGTAAAAGAATCCTGTGCTAGCAAAAGCATCTCATGCTAGTAAAAGCATCCCGTGCTAAATGAATCCCGTGCTAGTGAAAGAATCCCATGCTAGTAAAAGAGGCCCATGCTAGTGAAAGAATCCCATGCTAGTGAAAGCATCCCATGCTAGTGAAAGCATCCCATGCTTGTAAAAGCATCCAATGCTAGTAAAAGCATTTGGGATGTGCCAGTAAAAGCATCCCATGCTAGTGAATCTAAGACTTCGATTATGTTTAGAGTACATGGTAACATTAAGATAGAGTTGTTCAATATATAAAGTGAAAACGATAAATAAAATGATAAATATATGTAGAGATGATGTATGAAACGATAATACATAAGACATAATACAAGACGCTCTTAATACATAATATCGGATTACATATTACAAAGTGAAAGATAAATGTAGGTATCATTTATAAGTGTTTGTCTTGACCGTTGATGCATTTTTTTTAATGTTGGTTTGACAAAGAAACAAATCCTGTACTTATGATACATTGATGATTCTTTTTGGGAAAGTTAGTTTTACCACGAAACAAATCCTGATCGTCCAAGTATTTGGGAACTTAACGGTGTACATGATCGATAAATAAAATGGAAACTATAACTAAAACAATAGGGATACGTATACATTCACACGATCGATAATACATGATCTATAAATAGAATGAAAACTGTAACTAAAACATACTGGTGTACATGATCAATAATACATAAGTCATAATCCGTGAAATCAAACTCTGGCACTACATAACACATGACATAAAATAACGAATAGAATTTGTAAAATACGAACTAAATAATACATAGAAAATCCAGATAACTCGAAAAGAAAATCGAATAGTATAGTACAACTCAAATATAGCACCCTCGCCCTCGCCTGCCTCCTCTGACCCTGGCTCTACCTTTAGTCGGTCCGCCTGGATAAGGAGAAGGAGTGAATCTACCAGATGGTGCACGATGCCTCGGAGATAAATCATCGGAATGGTCATGATCATATGGATGATATGAACGTCCTGCATCGTTAGGATCTGTAGCAGCATCATCGGCATCGTCAGGGTCTGCAGCCTCCTCATTAGCCTCGTCGTGATCATGATCAACTCTAAGATGATAGTGCTGGTCAAAGACTCCTGCATGTTCATAACCGTCATAAACAAAATGGTCGGCATAGCCCTGCTCGTCATCCGTGTACTAGGCTGGCTTATCGTCTAACGAACCAACCTCTGTATCAAAATCATGCTCAAGCCCATCCTCCGACGTGCTATGTCTCATCTACTGAAATATATCTCGAAGCTCTCTAGAATCTACTCTGTGCGATGACCTCCCGATAAGATCACGAATACAAGTAGCAGCACGAAATAGGCTTCTGATGACACCAGTGCGACAAGTCCTGGGAGGATTTATGCACTGTCGAGTGATCTGATAATACCATAGAAGGTAGCATGGGGCAGTGGAAGGTACGCCCTCGGTCTGGTGATGACATAACATACTCGACTATAGCATAGTGGATGAGCGGAACATGAGAAAACCAAATATGGCTCTATCTCTCTCATCCACAAAATTCTCAGGCATGTCCTCTAATTTCTCCTTAGTATATGGCTCCCAAATGAACTCGATTGCCAGATACTGATCTAACAATGATTGAAAATGCCTAACAGTGGGGCTCCTATCGGGAATAAGGTGTTTACCCTTTATGCCGGACTATCTTTACATGAACAAAAAAACCTTCTCAAATCAAAAAACCATAATGATATTGAAAATAACATATCTTATCAAAATAACATTAAGTACTTACCTGTAAGCTATAGGGAAAGTAACAGCAAGAGAAGGTGGATCTAACCATCGGGATCCTCTCCCACGTCCAAAGTTGTAGAAGAATAGCGCAACCATCGAACCTCGATCTGGTGTGGCCATCCTCAGATCTAGTCATCTCGGAACACCAACAGAAGGTCCTATATAAAAAGGACAAAATGACGGAGCCCCAAGATTAGTTGGAGATCAAACCCCAGCGATCAAGGCCCTGAGCCACCTGCGTGAGGCCGCG
>JAOVYX010007339.1:0-35939 GCA_035668315.1 Drosera spatulata | reverse complement strand
TGCCCAGTTGAAGTCTAAAATAGTGAAGAAAATTCAGGCTCGTGAACAGCAGGAAAGGAAACGGAATTTAAGCAGGTGAATTGCTTGATCAAACTCTGTTTCTCCATCCCTCGTTATGCTTTCTTCATAGTTTTTACCAAGCATTGTGGGATGGACAAATCTAGGTACATTCCTGATGCTGCAAACGCTATATATGATGTGTTAGAAGAGATGGCTCAGTTACATGCATCAAAGAAGAAGCGTTATGAGTATGCGGATGCAGAAATATTGAGACAAGTGCGGCCGTTCATTGACAACTGATGTGCTCAAGGAGAAACTTGCCAAGCATGTTGAACAGGTTAGTACCTGTGTGCTCCATTACTCTAGCGTACTGTGCTCCACTTATCAGCGTCTATGCCTTTTGTCGCTTGCTATTTTCTCCTGTGAATGTATCCTTTTAGCTTCTTACCAAAATAACGTGCTAGGGATGACTCACTAGTTACTTCAGTAATTAAGCGTCAAATCCTCCTTGAGTGATGCTATGTTCAGTGCAGTTTTTATTATTATTTCCAGAACGTATATTATACATTGAAATACTTTTTGCTCATAGTTTTAAGCTGCAGCATGCTGTATGGTTAGCTTGACACATCTTGGATGTCTTCTGCGGTTATTTTGTAGGTGGATTATGAGATGGCCCTGGAATACGCTACTCAGACCGGAGTCAGTGAGGAACCTAAAGAAGCGATTCATCTACAGGCGTGGGATCCCAAGATCAGCTTCATCGATTTACAGAGTCCAGTTTTTGTGTTCCGACTATTCCATTAAAGCTATTCAATTTCAATTCCATCAAATAGGATGTGTAATATTTTCCTATCCCAACTTCGTCTTTTTCTATTCTTCATCCTTACCCGGCTAATGTTATCATGATTGAGCTCAATACAAATAACCTTATGAAAGAAAATTAATGTTAACTTACTCCCATTAGCTTTTGTTGTACAGCTATATTCAAAGTACTGCGAGTGATGATCTTGTACAGTCAAGCGGCGTTGATCAGAGCATAATGTATTCACTTGTATGCTCATTTTCAACTTTGGTGGTCAGTTCGTGGAAACATCCACAATGCCATAGGAGTCAATCAAGGCTCAGCTTGGGGTCAGGATCGAAAGCTTCTACTGGAATTCGTTTGCAGTATGCAGTTGTAAACAGCAAGTTCGGGCATGGGAAAATCATCAGTATACTATCTATCCATCTGTCCAATGCGTCCATTGCTTTTTGTAACAATTACACAGATCTTTCCTCACTATCACAATGTGTGATACCATTTTGGTAACAAGAAGAAATTATATTTGACCTCCTCGGAATTCAACATTCTTATTACTTAGTATATATTTCTGGTTGGAGTTAGGAAAGACACACGATAGCGCCGAAGTCGGAGAGAATTTTGATCCCCAATTTATAGGTGTCATTTTGTGCAAGTGTAATGGTCGCAGGAAAACAAAATCCACAGTACGCAGGTTTCTGCTTCTTTCCCCTTCATTTCCTCGTACACGCTGACAAAGATGTCGAAGCCACTGCCGCAGATCGCGATAATCGGCGCCGGGATATTCGCGAAGACGCAATACATCCCCAGATTATCCGAGATCTCTCACCTCGTCACCGTCAAGTCCATTTGGAGCCGCTCCAAGGTACACCAAAACTTTGATCGAGCCCATTGATCCATCCAAAATTCATCGGTTTTTGATGTTGATTAAGGTGTGTTGGTTTGTGTTTAGAAATCGGCGGAATCGGCAGCGGAGATCGCGCGCAAGGTGTTTCCTGGAGTTGAGAGCAAGTGGGGGGATGAGGGACTCGATGAGATTGTCAAGGATGAGGGAATCATTGGGGTTGCCGTTGTTCTAGCTGCACAATTACAGGTCCTGCTCGTTTAGTGATTTGATTGTGGTTGAACTGTTTGGGTTTTGTTTGATTGGGTTTGATATGTGCTGAGGGAAGTTGATGAGGTGTTGCGGGAACTGGGTGTGGATAGTTGCATTTGGTGTTTCTTTGCTGATCTTTGCATAGGACTATGATACATTGTTTGAGAGTGATGGGCTTAATGCAATTTAGATTTGGTGAATTCGCTTTCTGGAGAGATCGCTAGCAGGCTAACATCATTGTGTGCTTTTAGGCTAGTGGTTTGATATGCATCGTTTATACCGTAAATTTTTATGTTGAGTGAAGCGCATATCCATGTTTTTGGCGAATGCAGTGGCTCTTAGGCGTAAATGTTGTAGGCACGTTGACATGATGGTTTTGCAAATAAGTTGATAAGATTTCACGTACTACTATTTTGTTGATTATTTTTACTCTTTTATTGTTTAATTTCATGCTACTTCTAAGTCCTAAGTACTGAGACTGCTACGTCAGATCTTCCATGCATATTGTTATTGGATCGTGTAGGTGGATATCTCGACGAAGTTGCTCAAGGCAGGAAAGCATGTTCTTCAAGGTAGTATCCGCCTTTTTATATATGGATTTTAACTCTTTCATATTTACGTCAAACAGTGTAGCTGGGGAAGACAACTAGACAAGGCTATGCAACCAAAAGCTCACTAGTGGCTATTTGTAATGGAATAGTTACTGAATCCATTATCATGACCGGCATACTATTACGATGAAACTTTTGTTTTGCTGTTTCCCTCTCGTTCTTTTTGTTCGCTTTTGCTATAACTGTTTGCTCTTTTTGTGCATGTCAATGGCTCTGGTTGTTGTCGTGGATAAAGAGAAACCTGCTGCAGCCTGTGAGTAGTCCACCTCCTCATAGAGATAAATTTCTTTTTTGTTGGAAGAGAAATTGGCTTCATGTGATTCAGTGTAGCAGACCTAGTGATGTAATTCTGGCTTCTCAAGTCGCCTTTATTTATTTACAACCAATCTGATATAATGAACTGTAGAACAGCCAAAGGGGAGATGAGTAGCTCTCTTTGACACATACATGGGCATTTCTCTTCTTAGACAACTGTTTTTCCTTTTCTTTTCACAGCGATTGAAGAGGCATCAACTGGCCTGTCTGTGTATAAATCTTCTTTATATTCTCCTAGTAATCCTCTGGTTTGGGCTGTAGCAGAAAATTATCGATTCGAAACTGCTTTTCTGGAGGTATCACTTATTTACCTGGTGTACTTCCTGCCTCCTGGAAGCTTACTGCGATCAGTTCTAACTGACCCGCTATTGGTTTGCAGGGCAGAAAATTAGTTGGTGAGCTGGGGGATTTGATGAGTGTCCAACTTATCGTAGAAGGATCAATGAACAATTCTAATCCATATTTCTCTAGTTCATGGAGGCGAAATTTTAATGTATGGGTTCTAAAACTAGAAGTTCGTTGACACCCTACAATACATAGCATAAGTCTATCTCCCTTATCTTTGGGAAAGATAGGTTTAATAAATCATATTTTAAGTTGGGTCTCGTCCACTTGGTGAACCCTTCTGTCAGATCCTATGCTTATTTCACTGAAGCTTAGCATCACCAGATGCTGGTTTTATAATTTTAGTGGTTTCGACATTATTAGCTTTTGGCTATCCTTTGATAGCCATTTATGTTCTATTTCCTGCAATTACCAATAGTCTTCGAACCTTGTGCATCAGAAGCTAATCTATGTGTTCCTTTCTTCTTGTTGATTAACATTGGGAAGTCGTGCGTGGCAGGGAGGCTTCATTCTTGATATGGGAGTGCATATGATTGCGGGGTTAAGGATGGTAAGTATTCTTCATGCATGCCTTGTCTAGCCAATTTGGAGTTTTTGTAACATAACGGAGAGAGATCCAAAACAGAATTCTCTTCAATTCTGGCGTACTTCTTGTTCTAAGATTTCATTTGAAATTATGCTATGTGTAGTTGATATTGGCATGAGCTTGTAGACTACTTAAATTTGTTAACTCAAAACAATACAGGATGGCCTAGAATCGCTTGCCTCATACTTGCCTTGGAGCAGCTGCTGAGTGGCATCCTAGCAGCATGCTCAAACTGTTAATTTTAGGGGTTTATCTTGTCTTCTTCCCTTTAAAAGTTGGTGGTAACTGTGACATTTTACTTGTTCTGTTTTGTTATCTTTCTAATTCTGATGTTCCCATCTTTTTGAGCAGCTAGTTGGTTGTGAAGTAACTTCAGTGTCAGCTTTCACTCATCACGTCGATGTCACATTGCCTCCACCGGATAATGTCTCCTCGATATTGTAAGTTTATGATGATAACTCCGAAGAACAATCTTGTGACGAAGTGGGTATCCTGTAGTAAATCTGGAAAATCCTGTGATTCTAGGCAGCTGGAGAATGGATGTTCTGGAGTTTTTGTGATGTCGGTCTCAACAAGATCTCCAAAAGTATGTGGTGAATGGTGATGAGGTGGCTTGGGGTCTGTTTCTCTGATTATAAAATCTTCTCGTAACTTAAAAATATTTTTGTGTCTCCCTCATGCAGATATTCTGGCGAGTTGTTGGCCTCAAGGGAACCGTACAAGTTGAGCGCGGCATTGAAGGTGGAAGACATGGTTACTTGGTATGTGTGACTTCGAGCCTTTTACTGAGTCATTACATGCCGTGCTTCGGTGATTCTTTATTGCCATTACAGGTTTTGAAGTATGATTCTAATGGACAATCCACGAGCTCATTCTACCCCTTTTGTGGGGTTACGGAAGAATTGAAAGCATTCATATATGACATCTCGAAATATAGTCTTGAGGTACTCCCATCAATTCACGTTTTTTCTGTAGACTGGAGAATCGGAGTTGGCAGTTAACCATATGTGTGTTGGCCTTTTTGGTTTTGCCCGCATTAGAGAAATTGTGCCATGATTTGGGAGTGAATTTGTTGCTACCCTTGCCATGTCACACAGGTTATTTGTTATTGATGCCTTAGAACTCCAGTTTTGGTTTCCACCTACATGAGCAATGTATTTTGTTGCAGAAAGTAAGTGATCATGAACCAGATCATCGTCTTTCTTATGCGGAAGGTGCACGAGATGTTGCTGTGCTGGAGGCGATGCTCGAGTCTGGACAGAAGCAAGGAGCAATGGTTCCTGTAAAGAATATCGAGGATTAAGCATGAAGATTTTAATTACAATATAGCTGCTCTGAACAATATCTGTTACAGGTGCGCTCACTCGACGTTAGGCCTGTGATGCATTATAATCAGATATTTTTTTTATCATCATGTTCTTCACATTGATCACTGGTTTACCGAGTTCAAGTAGGGGAACTTTATCAACTAATCCAACTTGTCTCTTAGAATTTGAAGGCAAATGACCAGTATGCAATTCTCATGAGCGTGTCGTTGAAATGATATAGCAACCTAACAGGAAAGCCATTGAATGCTACAAATCATATGGTTTTTGCGTTGCCTTTTTCTCCTTGATAATGTCGGTCATCACCAAAAAGAGGGAGAAACCTTGAATGAGATGACTATTCCCAGGTAGGTTGCTCATTCGACATATGTGGGACCCTGTGAAATTGAATTGCCAGGATCTGTATAAACAGTATGATACTGAACTAGTATATACCAAATGAAGCACCGTCAAAGAGAAACAAAGTTGCTGTAAAATTCATGTATAGAACGGGCTGGAAACTGTGTGTCTACAGCTACACATAGCTTACACTGCAGTGGATATGACCAGTGGATATTCTTACACTGCACACATATCTTGCACCTTTCCCATACTTAAAACACTGGAGCTGGTTCACTGTCACTGTTACGGTCTAAGCCTGCGAAGGGGTCTAGAACTAAGGCTATATCAAGATACTGAAATCACCAAGAAAGCCAACCAACGACATAGTCCAGCCCCTGAGCAACTATCAAGTAGATTAGATATGATCTCGAATAAAACATGAATGTTTTTTACATTTCTATGATCTCGAATAAAACATGAATGTTTTTTACATTTCTATGATCTCAAAGGCTAATACAAGACCCCTATAGTGTGTAATGTTTCCCTAGTGGTTTGATAGATGGTTTGAGTATATTAAGTGTTGTGCGGTACATATCTTTTGCTTTTGTTTATTTTGTTGATTGCCTATGTTTTCAACGGTTAACTTTTATGGACAAGTTTGCATCTTGAGAGTGGCCCTCCAAGGAGAAGTGCCTGAGCAAAATGGAGGGATCCATACGCATTTATGTGCACAGGATGTATAAAACCAATAAGCCAGATAATAATTCCTTCTTGCTAGACCACCCCATTTAAAGCTAGAAGGGGGTAGCTTTTGTTAGGTAAGGGACAAAGATTTCATTAGCTTCAATTCCACAATCTTTTAGGCAGCGTTTGGTTTCCGGAGTGGATTTGTCTGATTCCGATGAAATGGATGAAATTGTGTTTGGTTGTGTCAATCATCCGGAATGGGGTATTATGTTCGGAATGCGATTCCAACCAAAAACACCATTTTGATTCCTGAGCTCCTACTCCGGATTCACGTATTCCGTCTGGAAAGGGAATGGAAATTTTCCCAAACCAATTTTGCCCTTTCAAATCTCAGATCAACATTATCGTCTGGAGCAATTAATCGGGGTCGCAACGCGCAATCATCTTTGTTGCTGGTCGTCATCTTCGATGTTCGCCGTCCTCCGTGTTCGATGTCGTCTTAATGTTCCTCACGTTAGGTCGCCGCCACTGGTCGGTGACTCTGTCCGGCATCTCCAGCCACCTTCGACAACCGCCGTGGTGCCCGCCCTAGCTGCTGTTGTTCAATGGTGGCTAGGGCTCATGATTGGTTCATGGAGGAGAAGATGAACAGTGCATATAGTTCGATTTATCGGATAGGACTTAGGGGCAATTTTGGCAAATTTTTATATTCATTTCATTTCTTTATCTGTTCAAATATTATCCAGGCAAACACACCATAAAGGAATCACCTATTCCATTTTTATTTTTATTCTTGTAAAATAACCTATTTCATTTCATTATAAAATCATTCTTATGATTTAAACGTATCATAATAGTGCACTTTTGTCTCCAATATAAATACCATATTGATCCACAGCTAAGGTTGATAAGGAGAAGTTGACTAATCAATATTTATAAACCGTTTATCCGTGAAATGAAGGATTCGATTAAGACAAAAATCTCACACATTTTTTGAAAAGAATAGAGGACAATCATTACATTCATTATAAATATTAACTATGAGCATGATAAAAAAACGCATTTATCCTCTAATAGAGCAAAGGATGTAATGATTACTAAGAATGGTATTTGCATGATAAAAAAACGCATTCATCCGTTTCATGGTAGGGTCTTTAATTGCATGAAGATGGTAAGTTACTAAGAATGTCGAGCCTTCTATCGTAAGTTCAATTTTTGATAGGATGTTTCTCAATAACTAAGTATGTGATTCTTTCTCAGCGTGAGATTCCATGATCCTAAGTATGTGAAATGGTATTTGCATTGTTAAAATATTGTGAAATTTCAAAGGATGATTTTATCTCGTTATGTGTAATGTTGAACCGTGTGTTTTCTTGGTTGGGTATCTCAATGCAGCCGGGCCATATGAGAACTGGTTTTTTGGATAACCATTTTTGTAGTAGTAGCAACTTTTCTGTATGCTTTTGGTAATTGGCTCTAGGCTTTTAGTATATTCCCCTCACTCCCTCTTTTTGGGGTTCTGTCTTTATCCTTTTATTGGAACCCGTGAGTCTTGGCTGGATACCATTTCACCATGAGTCCATCAGTCCATGACCATAACATGTGGTATCCTAAGGCACCATTGTTATACTACTATGAGCAACCGTGAAAGTAAGTCTCATACAACAATGAGGTCGGAAGGAATTCGTCAAGATCTAGGTGCGAACTAAAGATGATGATCGAGCGTTCGACTCAGCTTGGTTATAAGCCGAACATAAGCATTTTCCTAATAAGTGAGCACAAGACTTGCATAGCTCAAGGCTTCAGGCCATGATGAGAGATAAAACGGTAAAACTCTAATGGTGTACACTGTCTCGACTGTAGAAATTTTTTACTGTGACTTTTCCTTGTATGTCTTGTCCTCTCGCAGTATTTATATCTTGTCTCCATTTCTGTTTCTTGCTTCAGATCTATATATTGCCCATTGCTAGTACAACACCACCCTTCACCATCTTCATTTGCTTTCTTGTGCTCTCCACCAACAAAAAACCACATTGTGCATTTGTCCCTTCTCCTCAATCAACCAGCATGTTTCATTCACCAACACACAATTTTCTGTCCAACTAGTAAGTGAGCAAACTCAACTATCAAGCCCTCAGGTTTTGTCTTTCTCTCTCAAGACACATTCATGGGTTTGGTGAGGTTTGGTGTGCTTTCAGTTGTTGGAAATGTAGGACTAGGTCACTTGTGAAAAAGAAAGTGATCTGCATTTGAATCTTTAGTTTCAGCTACTACCTTTAGAGTGAGAGGAGAGCAAAGAAAGCTGAGCTGGTGTTGGCTCCTTTGTTTGGGATTTGGGGGTGGAAACTGTGTTTGCTTGGTAACATGTGTGTTCTTTGAATGCCCATTTGGTTTACCATGTTTGGACAGTGAAAAAATGAAGACATAGATGGTAAATTTGGGATCTTTATTTACTGGGTAGAGGGTGTAAGCCCGTTTGGGAACTCTAGTTAGTGATGTATCTTATGTCAGATGAGAAAAAGAGAAAATTTGGGTCACCAAGGAGACAGCAGACCTAACATGTTGCACCGCAACTAATGTTGTTGTTTGATGAGGTTGGCGAGTCCGAAATAGATAATATCTTGACAATAAGTTGACAGGTGGAAACTTTCAATCTGGACATGGTTGTTTAACGCTCATTTTGTATCTACTAACTCAGTTGCATGTATTATCAGAAAACCAAGCAGGTTTCGTGCACTGTTGGGTCTGATCCTTGATGAAATGAAGTGTATTTGTTTGCTTTAAGCTGATGGATTTCTCTCTTTTGATTTTTCAGGAATTGGTGCCCTGGACCTGCTCCTGTGATTACCAAATTCTTCCAAATTAGCTTCGTTTATGTATCTCTCTATGTTGTTATCGCTCATCTCATATTCCAAACTCTTGTTCTAGTTGTGGAATTCGCCAAGTTATCAATTGATCTGCCCTTCATTTGCTCATCACTAAAAGTATCACAGCAATTGTAGCTTATTCCTGGTATCCTTGGTTTTGTGATCCCTCCAACTCTGTTGTCACAACATTGTAATCAAGCAAAGGCAATTGAATCCCAAGTTTTTTGATAACTTGAAAGAAAGATGAAGAGGATGCTGCCGCCTGAAGAATTTCTCCTCAAGGAAACTTCTCCTGCCATTGCTGGAGCAGGGGTGACAGCAGGGGTGACAGGGCGATAAGCTCACGTCCACGTATGACCTTGTCGAGCAAATGCAATACCTGTATGTCCAGGTGGTCAAGGCCAAGGACTTGCCTGGTAAAGAATCCGGAAGCTGTGACCCCTATGTGGAAGTGAAGCTCGGAAACTACAAAGGAACTACTAGGCATTTCGAGAACAAGACTAATCCAGAATGGAACCAAGTCTTTGCTTTCTCCAAAGATAGAATCCAAGCCTCTTTTGTGGAGATCGTGGTGAAAGACAAGGATTTTGTCAAGGACGATTTCATAGGCAGGGGTGTTTTTCGATCTCAATGAGGTGCCGAAGCGTGTGCCTCCAGATAGTCCTCTGGCTCCTCAGTGGTATAGGCTTGAGGATCATAAGGTGGAAAAGGGTAAAGGGGAGTTGATGTTGGCTGTTTGGATGGGAACTCAAGCTGATGAGGCTTTTACTGAGGCATGGCATTCTGATGCAGCTGCTGTTAGTGGTGACGCTGTCACACATATCAGATCGAAGATATACTTGTCTCCCAAGCTTTGGTATGTTAGGGTCAATGTTATTGAAGCGCAGGACTTGGTACCTGGTGATAAGGGTTGGTTCCCCGAAGTTTATGTCAAGGTGGTGCTCGGAAATCAGGCGCTGAGGACAAGGATCTCGCAGAGTAAGAACCTTAGTCCAATGTGGAATGAGGATTTGCTGTTTGTGGCGGCCGAGCCATTTGAGGAGATGCTGATGATAAGTGTGGAGGATAGGGTCGGTCCAGGGAAAGATGAAGTTCTAGGTAGGTGCATTATTCCCTTGCAGAATGTGCAGAGTTGGTTGGATCACAGGCCAGTGGACACGAAGTGGTATAACCTTGAAAATTATGTGGTCATTGATGGGGAGCCGAAGAAGGAGCCGAAATTTGCTAGTAGAATCCATCTCAGGATCTGCCTGGATGGAGGTTACCATGTCTTGGATGAATCAACACAGTACAGTAGTGATCTAAGGCCTACTGCAAAACCTTTGTGGAAGTCCAGCATTGGGGTCCTGGAGCTCGGGGTCCTAAGTGCCCACTGATGCCGATGAAGACGAAGGTTGGACGAGGAACAACTGATGCGTACTGTGTTGTGAAGTATGGGCAGAAATGGGTCCGTACTCGAACCATCATTGACAGCTTTAGCCCGAGATGGAACGAGCAGTACACCCTTGTACTGTGGTTACTATTGGAGTATTCGACAATGCTCATTTACATGGGTACAACGGGGCGAAGGATTCAAGGATAGGGAAGGTCAGGGTTCGGCTTTCTACCCTGGAAACAGACCGTGTGTACACTCACTCCTACCCGCTTATAGTCCTGCATCCTTCCGGGGTAAAAAAGATGGGCGAAGTTCATTTGGCCGTGAGATTCACATGCTTGTCTTGGATCAACATGCTGCACATGTACTCCCAGCCTCTGCTGCCCAAAATGCATTGCATACATCCGTTATCTGTAGTCCAGCTAGATAGCTCGAGGCACCAGGCAACTCTGATTGTGTCGACGAGGCTGAGCAGGGCAGAGCCACCATTGAGGAAGGAGACGGTGGAGTACATGCTTGATGTGGACTCCCATATGTGGAGTATGAGAAGGAGCAAGGCCAATTTCATCCGAATCATGAATGTATTGAGCGGGCTGCTGTCTGTTGCCCGGTGGTTCGATCAGGTCTGCCATTGGAAGAATCCCATTGCCACCGTCTTGATCCACATCGTTTATGTGATACTCGACCTCTTTCCTGAACTTATCCTCCCGACAATCTTCTTATACCTTTTCATAATCGGGATATGGCATTACCGCTGGCGTCCAAGGTACCCGCCTCACATGGACACCCGCCTTTCGGATGCTGACATTGCCCACCCCGACGAGCTAGACGAGGAGTTTGACTCGTTCCCGACCTCCCGAGGTTCAGATACTGTAAGGATGAGGTATGACCGTCTGAGGAGCATTGCAGGGAGGATTCAGACCGTGGTAGGTGATCTAGCCACTCAAGGGGAGAGGTTCCGGTCTCTGCTCAGCTGGAGAGACCCCAGGGCGACGGCATTGTTCAAGATGTTCTGCTTGGTAGCAGCAGTTGTGTCGTATGTCACACCGTTTCAAATATTGGCGCTCCTGTATGGGATATTTGTTCTGAGGCACCCTAGGTTCCGGCAGAAGCTGCCCGCTGCTACCGTCAACTTCTTTAGGAGGTTACCTTCAAGGGCTGACAGCATGCTGTGACTGATGCAGAGGCATTTTGGGAGCTGGCTTGTTGCTGATGAAGCGCCGGCTCTGGGCTTTGCTCGATGTGAAATCGATCATGTAGATTATTGCATGTTGTAGATTGTCTACATCAAGGTGACAGTGTTGTTTAGTTGTAATCTATGGTCTCGAGTTTCTTCAACATTGTTCTTTAAACCCTTGTGAGTTCTTTTCTAGCGTGAAACCTGAGGGGTCATGTCCTTCTCTTGTTCATCTAGAAATGCTTATACTCCCTCCGCGTTATTCATTACTAGCATTACATTATCATTATATTATTCAACATATATTTTAAGAAGTTTCGTTATTCGTCTTAATGATATGAGAAATTTACGTTAATAGCCAATGATAGAAATATATAACTTTGAACTATTATAATTGTTTCACGATAATTTTATGTAAAATGATATTTAATTGTCCCAAAGATAATTGATTTTAGTGCTTGGATTAGGCAACGTTGCAATTATGTTAATTAACATTCCCATGTTTGTATCCTTTAGCCAATAAGATCAAGTTTATAACCCGAATCATGTTGGCCTAACACATTACACGTCTCCCCCCACAGTATTATTTGGGCCAATAGTCGTTCACTCTTGCAAAAAACTCAACCCAGCCCAGCCCAGCCCAGCCCACAACAGCGCACCGCCTTCAAAGAAACACAAAGCAGAACCATTGGCCGGCTCACTTCCACGCGGATCACGATCCGCGTCGCTGCGCCTCAAACAAATGTCATCCGTCGATAAGCATCCAATCGAACGGGTCCGCTTCATCCCGAACCCTCGATCCGAAACCCCAAAAATTTCCCTCCCACACCCGCTCGCTCAAATTCTCGAATCATCCATCTATAAAATCGCTCCTTTCACTTCACACGATTCTCACCACTCAAAGCAAAAAAGACTACACAAAAATCAAGAAATCAAAGAAGAAGAAGAAAGAAACCACTCACATTCTTTCTTCATCATCATAATGGCTCGCACGAAGCAGACAGCGAGGAAGTCGACGGGCGGCAAGGCCCCACGGAAGCAGCTGGCGACGAAGGCGGCGAGGAAGTCCGCTCCGGCGACTGGAGGAGTGAAGAAGCCGCACAGGTTCAGGCCGGGGACGGTGGCGCTGAGGGAGATAAGGAAGTACCAGAAGAGCACCGAACTCCTCATCAGGAAACTCCCTTTCCAGAGGCTCGTTCGCGAGATCGCGCAGGACTTCAAGACCGATCTCAGGTTCCAGAGCTCTGCTGTCGCCGCGCTCCAAGAGGCCGCCGAGGCGTATCTGGTGGGGTTGTTCGAGGACACCAATCTGTGCGCGATTCATGCCAAGAGGGTGACTATCATGCCTAAGGATATCCAGCTTGCTAGGAGGATCAGGGGAGAGAGGGCCTAGATGTATTTCTAGGGTTTGTGATGAATTTGGGGATCTTGTTAGTTGTTGTGGAGATGATGTGTTGGTTGTTTGTGGAACTTGATGTGGTAGTCTTGTAGTTGACATGTTCTTGTTAAATCGGTTTGTGTTGTTGTGTTGATGGATGTTAGCGGATGTGGTGTTAGTCGTTCTGTGTTGGTGTTTGATGGTGATAGGGTTGATGATGACCTGATGTAAAATCTATGCATTTGAATCAAACGCTTTGTTTCGGATCTTACATTTTGCTTCTCTTGCAGTTCGGTTTTTCTCATAGTAGTTGCAGGGTTTCATTCTGGAATACAATTGGTTGAAATCCAAGATTTTGGAGATCTGGTTAAGCTGGGTATAAGTCAAAGATTATGGTACTATAATCTTGGCGTTAAGAGAAAGATGTAGTCTCAGGGTTACCAATCAATTTTTTTGCGCATAGAATTAAGTTGAGTTTTAGAATATTTCAAATTCACCGCGCCTATGATTTTGATAACTTCATGTCAAATTCAGATCACTTTTTCACATATAAAATAAATCAGTGTTGGAGTGTGGGTGCGGATAAAAGGGAAACGGAAAATGGCGGGAAAAATAGCCAGAAACTAGAAGATATACAGTGAGCGGCGGAGTGTTCAAAACAGAATCATCTCGTCGGCGATGGACAGATACGTGGTGCCGGCGGCAGATTCATGCGCCGCGAAATCCTTCCCAATTCACCGGTCTGCTAGTTGCTTCCTCTCCTCTCTCTTCTTGTTTTCGCTGTTGCGATTCATGCAATTCGTCTCATTTCGATGCACATTGTGTTTGATTGCAGGCCTCGATGGAGACGATCCACGGTAGAGTTGGACGGGCGAATGGAATCGCAGCATCTCCGCGACATGTCCGCTTTGTTCGTCAACTCGTATTCTCAGGTACTGTAAAGATTTCTTGTGCAATTGTGGATTGATTGGGCTTGAATCTGCTGCGATTTTGAATTAGGGTTTGGTAATCTGTGTTGTCATTTCTAGGGATCGATTTCGGTTTTCTTGGTTGCTGAATGTCTTGTTCTGTTTCTTAGATTGGTGCATTTTCCCATTCCTATCACATCGACGAGCTAACCTGTAAGTGCTTAACCTGTAAGTATTTTCAACTGTTTGAAGATGAATTACATCATGGATGGAATGGATTACCAAGGGACACTGAAGAGGTAACACTTCATTTCCCAATTCATGCATTCTGCTCGATGTGTTTTCTCAAACTTTTGCTCCAAGTTGTGTACTAAAAAATTTCTTGAATCTTCTCCCGAGACCATCTTCTTGGCCTTCCAACCAATAAGAATATTGTGTCTTAAAACACTCAAGTCAATTCTAGAATGTGAATTCTAGCCCTCTGATTTGTTAGATGTGAAATAAAGCTTTTGCGTCATACCGGAATATAGTTGGATTCTCAAGTTAACTGGAATGAATCAAATTACATTGAGGAAGTACAGCAGTTACATGAGACTTGCCATGACTATCTCATTGTTTTTTCTATTTTTAAACTCCTGGCTTTTGCCTCTAGTAAAAATGGAAATTGACCATGGTCAATCCCTAGTTTTTGCTATGTCTAAACTGCTAGCTTTAACCTCTTTCATAAAGCTTCATCTTGTGTTATCTTAACCTTTCACTGTTCTCAACTTCAGGCGTGGGACATCTGCATTGGAATTTGATAATCAGGTGAGTACTGCATCGAAGTTAGATTTATGATTTTATTTCACACACTTTGATTTAGCCTTGGCCGGTGATTGATCTAACATATTATGAGCATTTGTGAATTTCCACCGTGTTCTGCATTAGCAATTTCTACCTCTACTTTCCTGTTTTATGATGGTTTAATCCTCAGAAGATGCTATTGTTGTTCTACTTGGTGTTATGATAGTAAGGGAATTGCAAATAGTAATTTGCTAGAGCTTTTTTTTAACCAACTTTTTTAATCAAATTTGTTAGAGCATTTAGTTAAGGAAAAGTGGGAAACAAACTGTAGAACTGTCAGCTTATGTACGGAAATCTAGAGATATGCTTTACTAGTCGCTACTGTTAATATTAGAATTTTGAATAACTTGCTTGAGGTATGTATTGAGCATGTGCAGCGGAGTATACCTTTAATACTCCCTCCGTCCCAATTTAATTGTAATGTTTGATTTTTTTTCACTATTTATTATGTATTTTGAAAAGTTTTGTTTTTTGTCTTAATGACTTAAGAAACTTACGCCACCGACCTTAAGTTAAAGTATATAATTTAAATCATCATTGATGTTTTACGATAATTTTTTAAAAAAATGACGTTTGATCGTCCCATAACGCGAGTCAAACTTTGTATCGACAAATATGCACAGTCAAAGTGTTACAATTAAATTGGGTCGGACGGAGTAATAGAATGAATTAAACCATTTAGAATGTTACTGTTTTATTTGCTGCATTTCTATGCTACAGAAGTCAGAACCTCCATTTGGTTAAGGATTTTTCTTTTCTTGAATGTATAATAGACAATAGATGGTTTCATTTTATGCTTCTCTTTTTTTTTTTTTTTGGATATTTTTTCTCATTACTAGTTCTTTGTTTATATTAAGATCTAGTTCCTACAGGGAGTTTACTTGGCATCAGTGACAAAATTTGGCTGCTTGGTGGTGCACGACTTTGAGTCTCTTTATTGCCAGAGCGATCTGGATTTGATGTGTAAGTTATCTGCCTTTATTTCTTTCGCTTCAAAGAGGTTTTTGCTGTGATGGATACAAGGCCGTGACCTGTGGAACTAAACTGGTGCTGACAAAGGAAAATTTTGTTGCTGTCAATATTTGTGGGGGTTGTTGAAGTTTTCTGGTCAGTATTGCAGGGTCAACTGAGGATGAAACAAAGCATCTTGTACACATTTCTACAGGACAGCCGCTTGATGATGTTCGATGGAACCCAGCTAACCAAGATGAGGTTCATGACTAGGCTTGATCTTTGTGCTTTTCTAATGCTTAAGTTTTATCTCTTTTTATTCGATAGGCTGTCTATGTAGGATGCAATTGGAACAGCTGTTACATTGGTAGAGTAGTTGTTTTTACCTTAGATATAGGTTCTAAGAGTTCTTTTCTAGAAGTTTTGTTGCATCCCTTGAGATGTGAAAATTGCCTTTCGTGCGGGATCACCTAAATAGTGACTCTAGGTCTGTAAGCGTGGTTTATTGCATCTCAAGAGTAGTTCTTTAGAGACACATCTTGGGAACGTGCCTGGCATATTTTCATTGCTTTCTTAAATTATATTTTGCCTTTTCTAAAAATAAATAAGATTTTTTTATTTTTCCAAGCTGGATTCACGCAAAGGATGAAGACTAAGTACTATTAAGCTGTTTCGGAATCAAAGATGGGAAACAAAGTGAACCGAGGCATATGAATAAAACCAAAGTGATGGCCACCATACATTGGACCTAACACTTACATTTTCCATATCTCACCCACTGCTCCTTTTGAAGCATGAGTTACTGTTTCCCTAGTCCTTACCCGAGGAACAAGAAGAAGCTTTATATAAATGGCTTGAGAGAACTTAGCTGTATCATCATGTGATTTCTGTGTAACTGATAGAACTTACATTGACTGATCGCTAATGTTGTTCTTATGTCGTTGGGTTGTATTTTAAAGGCCGAAATATTATGGATGACTTGTGTTTGAGATTGATGTCGCTTCTTATGTTGTAAGTTTGTGATTTGTATGAAGTTGTTTCTCTTTTTCTTATGGATTCTAGAATGGCAAAGAAAAATGTTGAGCCTACTCACAAACTGAACATTGCGACTACGATTCTTTTTTATCATGCTGAAGTTGTTATCTCTGTCCATTTCTATTTCTGCAGAGTTATAGCTTCTGATACATGTGGGTCCGTCAACATATGGGACAGAAGGATAGGTGATCTTCCTACCCTGGAGCTTACAACTAATTCCCAGAGTCCTCTAAACAGTTTGGAACTGGATTCTGAAAACCAGGTTCATTTACCCCGCAACGTGTTTTATAATGTCAGTTAGCTTTGTATTAGGGTAACACTTCTGCCTCTTAGCATTTACTCTCTAGCACTATATGTGTGTCTAAGTTATCATATGACTTGCAACTACTGTTATTATGGAAAGTAAATTTGGCTTGCTTGGTGGTAGACTACCATAAATCGGAGACACATTGTATACAGCCTTTACTTGGATGGAATCGAGCCTGGCATTGCACAAATCAGTGAAACAAAAACTTGCCCATAATCTCATTAAGCTCCAACAGGGTTTGATGTTTGCCTCTCAGGCGACTCCTAGCTCCCACCCAAACTGGCTGGAAGGAGATATAGGCACAATGCTCTCTTCCTGTGAAGATCCATAAAAGTGATTTGTTCTGATATTTTTCCCTTCAGTGGTTGCTCTATCTCCATGCTTTGCTACTCTTAGGTACTACTACATGATAGTAATTGGCTCTCATTCTTTTTCTTTGTAGATCATCTTCGGAGCTGGTAAACAGGGGATTGTATATATGTGGGATCTTCGTGGGGGAAGGACTGATTCTGCTTTCCAGCACCATAAGGAGGTTGAGCACTGAAAGTGTTGGTCGGTTTTGACTGTTACTGTTATCCACAATAGTTGTGTGCATTCGACACCTATGGTTATGGAGCCATGTCTGAAAGATTGGTGGTCCCTGTTCTTCTAGTCTATGCTTTCATTCTTGTTTGAAGTTCAATAATATTACGGTTTTCCTGGTCGCATGTTAGGGACACTATTTTGCGTCAATGAACTTGGCATTGATGCTAGAGAAGATCGAGTCATTAAAGGTATGTAGTGTTTTAACTTTCGCATTATTCATTAAATACTGCATGTCATGCTTATTCCGTAGGTGCCAAGATAATTGCAATGAGACCAAGTTTACAAATGGTTCTGAAGGGGCAGTTTCTAGTAATTAGATGATGACTCATAAAGTTGTTGATACTGGCATAGTGATCGTACAAACGTTAGCTGATATTCTCAATGGTTCTGATGAATGGTCACATTTGATGGTGTTATCTTGTGCAACACCTTGAGACTTTACAATTAATGTGCTTATGGGTATATCACCCTCTTTGTTTAAATTTCAAGTGTAAATTCCTAATGAGCGAGTCTTGACTCAATCACATAGTTCTTCTACTCAGTTCATTAGTTGATGTGTAACCCTTGTGAGTCTTTTGTTTCGAAGATCAATTTTGTCAATCAAAATGAATATTATTCTTTACTGAATTCACGGGTTCCTTTTGTAGGCCCAATCAAATATAGTTCTTAAGGAAGTTCATTCCATTGATATGGATCCTTTCTCCCGGCATCGATTGGCTTTCCACCTGGATGATGGCTGGTAAGTTGGAGGTTAAACCGCGAGCTGTTATATGCTGTTTCTTTTATAGCTTCCCTCACTTTAATGATTTATCACCCCACACTATATAAGCGTGTAACTGATTACGGCTCTTGTATCAGCTTAGGGGCTAGGTGGTTAGATGCTCAGCCAAACTTCTAATTACTTCCTTTACTATATGCAGGTCTGGCGTTATTGATCTCCTCACTTCAGAAGTGACGCACATTCACTGTCCTCCTCCGGCCTGGTTGTAAGTAGTGTTGTGTATCTCTCGAGCCAAGCCATTCAGCAAAAAGCTTCAAACACTAAATGTTTGCTATTAAAAGCAACTGATGTTTGCAATTACAGGAGTGGATCACCTATCAATTTATCATATTTGAGGAAACCCACTTGGATATCAACACATGAGGTACTTCCTACATCATGAGAACGTGCCAAATGCTCATGGTAGAATATTTGCGCCATTTGCGTTTCGAAGTTGTTCATAGACTGGAGACATTCATCTTAACCACTTGCATTCTCTAGATTGATGCAATCATCAGTAACTACATGCATAAAAGGTTTCATGCCGTTTTTTAACTTATATGGCCTCCTCATCAGATCTATGTGGTTGGATCATCAACAGACAATGGGGTTTATCTCTTGGATTTCCATCCAGACCCAAATTCTCCATGTCATGTGGATTACAGGTGAAAATGCATCACTATTTTTCTTTTACTCATATATTTAACATGGTTCAAATTTATTTATCCGAAAGTCAATGGTGAGGAATTCGATCAGAACATGTGGTATCGAATTTGATTTCCTTCTCATTTCTGCTAGTCGCCATCTGAAAATGTTTACGCGTTCGGGGTTTATCCTTCCATCGCCCAATATCTGATTCATTATTGCTAGATAGTTCTTCCCAGACGTGTCAGGTTAACATTGGCTTTCACTTTCGAAGTAGTTTTGCTTCATTCCTCATACTTTTTGGTGCTAAATGTTTCGTATCTTACTACCAATATGTGCAAATGCATCAGGGAGGATAAAAAGAGAGTTTCTGGGACGAGGCAAAACAGATTCATTCCCTTGTCACAAGGTATCACCGCTTGTGCTGCACATCCCCTGAATGGTACTATTGTAGTAGGAACCAAGGTACGTGATGAGGCTACACTGGATTTTTGTATCTTTGTTCAAACTGCGAATGAGACCTATTTCGACATCTTTATTTGACAGCTGCACCTGTTGCTGTCTTTTTTCTCATTTGGCAGCATGCCTCGCTTATGGTGATTTCCCAGCGAACCCAGTCTAGTAGAGATGAATGCGGCAGAGAAGATGAAAGACAGAAGACTTGATCTTGTAGACATCAACTGCTGAAGATGTCCAGGATATACCCAGTAGAATACAGAAGACTGATAGGCGGCTGCGCCACTCCAAATTAGATTAGACTCGCATCTTGTTATGAATCTTATGATATCCCTGTGCAGAGGCACGTGACCTGAAAGAAATGTTCAAACATTGCGGTGGATCAAATCAGTATTGTTGATTACTGTTAACAGGCCACAGAGCAGCAGTGTAGCTCGAGGAATCAGGAGTGTTGTTATACGAATGAATGTCCAGGCAATTCATATAATACTAGAAAATTCTGAGCTTGGTTACGATATCAAGGTAGCAGTCGCATGTTGTAACTTTATAATACTGTAATGGTTCCTCTTTGCATATTTGGTTTTCGTTTCCATTCTTCATCTTTGCAATGATTTTGTTTGTCTTCGGTTTTGGAAATCCATTTCTAGTATTTTCTTCTTCTGTCTCATTATTATTACAACAAATGAACTTAGTGTATATATTAAAATTTGTTTGGACTTTAAGCAAAAATATAATTAAAGGATAATACTATTCTTTTAATATAAAAAATAATTCTTTTTAGATAATATTATAAATAAAATGAAACATTCCGAAGTAAAAATATGATCCAAAAATTATGGAATGAAAAAAAGAGTACTTCTAAGGGTCCTTTAGCAGACTTGTAACCACAGATTTCTACATCAAAGGATACAAACATGGGAATGTTAATTAACATGATCTCACATTGCAACGTTACCTAATGCAAGCAATAAAATCAATCATGCTACGAATCATCCTTGGAATAATCAACTATCATTTTATATAAAATTATCATAAAATACTTATAATAATTCAAATTATATATTTTGATGTGAGCTGAGTTTTTCACCAGTGGCCCAATAATCCAGTGGGACAGTGAAGCGAATTTAGGCAAAGGGGAGTATATGATACTTTCTCTGTACTGTACATTTGTAATTGAATAGGGTTGAATTTTAATGTTAGTTCAAAAAAAAAAAAAATCATACTCCCTACGTCTCATATTTATTAAAACGTTTTGATCCGACATTAAAATTTATGTAAGAGTTGAATTTATGTGGATTTGATATATTTTTATGTTAAAAGAAAAAATGTTGTAATTTTTTTTTGAGAGTGACCAAATGAAAAAACTTTAGTGATTAATATGTAATAGGGAAGTATTAACTTCAAACAAAAGATATGGCAAAATATAGGTTGCTAAGACTTCCACTCTACAAATTACTATGAATAGCTACCGACACTTCTATTAATCAAGTTCTAATCTAACCACGAGAGTCTAACGAGCGAGGGAGTGAAATCAGCAATGGATACCTGGATCATTATTTCATAACTTTCTATTGTGTGCAACAATTATCAAGACAAAACAAGGGCCATAACAGTTTCCCCTTTGACGAGAAAACCATACAAAACAAAGGTGTGAGAAACTCAAGCAATAGATATTGAGAAACAAACTTATAAATATGTACACGATGAAGCTGATGGTCGCAGCGACCAAACCAAACCACGAGATCGAAGACTCATACCCAGCTATCAGGAAGCGTGAAGTGGTGAAACCGGAAAGATGATTCTCCCGCTGATCCTGAATCTAGTGTCAAGTCATTTATGCGTCCATCACTTAACCGGAATGATGCATCCCTAACCATGTTTCCATCGTTTAACCGGAAGGATGCATCCCTAACCATGGCCCCGCTCGCTGTTCCATTGCTGGATGCAACGGCCTCCTCATGGTGCTCAGGTGGCTGTTGGACATTACCATTTGAAGGCGGTGGCAGCTGATATTGTGGTGAACGAACATGGCCGCTTCTTCGCCTTGGACTGCCATGTCTCAGAGAAACTGATTCTTGTTCCCACATAAACACGTGAAGGATGATGGAAACCTTAGCATGGCGATGCAAGGAGAGTTTCTGGCTGAGAGAGACAGTGTCAAAGCAGCGGATTCCTCCAGTGGCGGCGACTATCCAAGGAAGGACTTTTTGGTTGTTTATCCGGGAGACAACTAGCAGCTTCGATGCTTTTACTGCATCTCTATAAAGATCGCAGAGACCTGATCTTGCAGATGGAGCATCATCATCGCCTTCAACGACAGATGAGATATATATGAACCCCTGCAGTACAGATCAATATAAGCGTAAATCATCAGGAAAAGGCCGGAATGCATTTCATATGGTCTTGGAATGCCAGCATTGTCATGGTGAGAAGAGCATAGGTTAGGACAAAGACCTCTTCAGAGCGGCAGAAAGCAAAACCGAGTTTAGTATCCCCTTCTCTTATGCCCACCTCAACTCTTTGCTCCCCACCGCTGGGAGAGTACCATAGTCGAACAGTCCTGACAACACCAATATCGACCCCATGATAGTCCTCGAACCCATAAAGACTTGCATTAGCAAGATTTGACAGATCGTTCAATGAAGACGTGCTGACAGTAGAGGAAGCTGTCTCGCCCGATATCTATGGCAACAGAGACAAAGGGATGAGAACATGTAAAGAGCTGCAATATATCGAAGTGCATGTATACACATCTACATCAAAAAAGAATAGTCTGACAAAAGATGTATCCTATAAGACATCCAAAAACACGACATACAATGCTAACGGCACCTTAGTAAGCAGGGATTCCGTCTGGACGTTTTGGAAGACAATGGGAACCCCTGATGCCTGAGAGGCATTCAGCCACGCATTTGATCTTGCAAGAGTGTCCTCTACATCATTGTAGCGAGTACTCATCCTTTCGGAAGCCTTAGGAAGAAAAAGTATGGAGAGAAAGCTGCTCGAATTCGGAACTGAGAGCAGCGCCATCTTCCTCTCCCATGGATATGCAACGTATCCATCTTGAAGCTGAGCTGTGATCAATGCATGGTGTATCCTGGAGCTCCTTGAAGCTGTGATCAAAGTACAGTTGTTAGTCTTTAGCAAAACAGCCTATGAATGAGAACACTCTTGTTATCCTAAGAAAACATCATAATACAGTTATGCCGTTCTGGCGCATGAAACAAACTTGGTAGAAATCCTGAATTTGATCTAAATAAATCACGAGAAAAGGCACACGTGATACTCAGCCGTGGTATGATAATCAAGGAATCTCATATCCATGAGTCCAAGTCCCTGATTGATCATTTTCTTTGAAAAGAATCCGCCTTCATGAATGGAGCAGAACACATTGATCTACATGATTGCTTTCTCTTTCGAATCCAACAAAGAAGTACCAACACTCTGATCTCATCTAGAATGGAACATAATGATTCGACAGCATTTCATCGCAAAGACAAGAAATATGAAAAAAGGCTTCACATATAAGTGATGAGTGACATGTAGTCACATGGATATACTGATACGTGCTGGTTGAAGTTTAAGGGCGCTAACACAAATCCAGTATTCTGGGAACTCCACGTAAATGTTGAGGAAAAATAATCGAATTTAAGCGGTCAAGTTCGCTCGCACCCACATAGATCTTCCACAATCAGAACACAAGGAATAAACAGAACACAGTCTTCTAGCAATTCGAGGATCACATCCACAATTTCACATGCTTCTTCTTTTCCACATTCTAATGCTAGCTGTTTGCTTCTTTTTGGGTGCGTATCAACTTATCCTTCTCCTCCATCTTTTTCCTCTGTAGGAACAAAGCTGCTTACATTATCTATCTCCTCAGGCCAAAACAAAAAGGATTTGAGATCTTTGTGCTTTCTTCTTCTCTTTGTAATTAATGTTTATGATATGGCTTTTTACATTACCCAATTCAATGAGATAATATTGTACAGCGATTATCAATTGGGATCAACTGGGATACATCATAACATAAGGCATACTAATAGAAACAACAAGAAACATCAAGTATTCTGCCAATAGAGAGAATCTAACTCGCTTCTTATTTGTTCTAAGAAGTGTGATTAATATAGTACCAATACACACCACCTTCATACCTGAAACTATGGTAGACTTCTAAATCCATAGAAGAGGGGTAATAACTTCCTCTCTCTTTTTTTTTTTTCTTCCCCTGCATTCGTACTATGAAGTCTCAAATGATAATTATACGACACTCATACAGTTCCTAATAACAATTCACTTATTATCCCCCGTTTTAGAAGAGCTTGTGTTTGTTTGTCTCAGTGAAAAACCTTGAGTAATGATTCCTGTCGATTAGTTAATTATAAGAGAATAAAGAGCCGGCAAACGCTCCAGCCAAGACATATTATTCATATTCTATCATCCAAAATCGAAGTCAAATACCACACAAAACCAAAAACCAAAACCTCACTCAAATTATTAAAAAAAAAAAAAAAAAACTAATGGCAATAAACACAAGCAATCGAATCCAAAACCTCCTCTCACCTTGCAGTTCAAAGCACTCTGCCTCAGTCCGATCAAAGAACCTCACAGCATAATTCGGATCATCGATCGCCCTCAACACGTAACTCCCGCTGCTCTTCCTCCCACTCCCCTCGGGCACAACACAAGCGTTCAACTCCGCCGTCTCGTCTCTCCCCCTCCTCACTCTCACCACGATCGACGTAATCTGATTCTTATACGCCGAGTGAAGCAGTTTCTGCACTCCCGATCTCCCGCTCTTGAACGGACCGCGGAGCACCTGGTCTCCGATTCGGAGCTCCTCGACGATGTCTCCGGTCTGGAGGAGCCCTCCGCTCCACTCGTCCGCCTTCGCCGTGCCGCGAACGCACTCGATCGCGAGCACGGTCGTGGAGCGGGAAGGGGACGAGAGCGAGGAGGATGAGAAGGAGGATGTTGTTGTGTCTGTGATCATTGTGAGGGTTTTGGGGGATTAGTTTTGGTGGTTTTGGTGATGGTGTGATTTGGGGTTTAAAAAAAGTGTTTGTAATGGCGATGGTGGAGGAGAAATGTGAGAATGAATATATGTGTTTGACAGAGGAGGTTATGAGAGGGAATTGTGAGTGGGAAAGGGAGGAAATTGCAGTGCAATGAACTTGGAGTTTGGTGTGATTTATTTAATCAGAAAACTCAGAATTATTAACTTGAATATATTTATTCTGTATAACATGGACCTTTCAACATGAATCTATGTCTGTTTTTGTCCTCGTGGTGGAATCTTGCATCTTTGCTAAAAATTAACAGTATTTTGCATCATATAACTCTTCGTCACGTAAGAATTTCTTTATTGGTTTAATAGATGAGAGCATAACTTTGGCAGGAGTAATGAATTTGTGACAATAAATCTTCAGTCGTTTTTTCCCACGATTCATTCATGCGATTTTGAGACCAGTTTCAATTCTGATGGAAATGAATTATTTTTTTCCCCTAGAAATGAAACTAAAGTTATAATCCCTCCATCTCATATTAATTATAATGTTTTTTTATTTGATCAATCTTAAAAAAATTATAATATTTTCTCTTTTGATAATTTTTTAATATAAAATATATTAAATCAATCTCATCTATTAGAATATACTCACTATCTCCTAAGTATTATAGTAAACTTTATTTATCACTAAAAAAATATCTTTATTAAAATCCATTCAAATTTAATATTTCCATAAATTTTCGTATCAAATCAAAATATTTCAATAAATATGAGATAGAGAATATTTCATCTGATGGGTATGTGATATGTCTCAAAGACATCTAAATACACCACTGAAATTAAATCAAGACTACCGTTTTGGATTGGGTGAGGATGAGAAGGATAGAAGGGAGAGCGGTTGACATGTCAAAGAAGGAAAATTTCGGGCAAAGATGTGAAAGGATCTCCATGTTTGACATTTGGGGATTCTTCCTGTTTAATTTGTGCATTATTTATTGTCTTTGGAGCCCCCACACTCCACTTTCTCTTCTATCTATGAACGAATTCAAGTCTTCAACCAAATGGGACTGCATTAGAATCTTCTGTTTATTTATTGTGAATTTAATTCTCCAAAAAGCTAGGCCAACATACTATTAGAAGAAGAAAATTGAGTTACAACAATGAAAATGCAGCACATGTGTAATCGGTTCATTCTTTTAATAAGTCAATTTTGTCGTTTCAAAGCTATGTTACGCGCAACATAGCTTGAAGAATATAGATTACTGTCTAACTTTTAAAACCTAACAATCCGAGAGTCATTTCCACTATCTCAGCATCAACCATCTTCGTTGCTGCAACATTAACCTAATGCATTGAACTATATTGTATAGAAAAATTACTTGTCTTGAACGTTGATCTCAATGTTAATTAGCAACCTCCATAAGAAGAGGAAAGGAAAACCGATAAAAAGCCAATTGATATTTCCAAGATCATTTTTGATCATCCAAGGCCACATTACGAGGAAGGGATATTGTTGTCCCAAAAAATTACATGAATATGATGTTTTAAAGGTATCATTTTTTGCCTTGAAAATAATCACCCAGCTGCACAATTGTCAAAGGTTTAGCACAATAGGATGAGTGATATTCATCATTAGAGATTGGAAAGGGAAAGGCACGATGAGTTGCAAATGCTCATTTTTTAAGAAATTTTTTCACAACGGAGGGGAAACAAGTTGAAGAAACGACCAATAACAGTATTCTTCACCTGACTCCAAATTCGTAGTTGTCATAGACTCGCAAAGCACTTCTTAGATTAGGCTTCCACGGGTAGAAAATTTGAGAATGGAGTATATGTTTAACTGTTCGATCTCTGTCAAACTTAATACGCTTTCTTTCATGCTCCTAGCTATTATGTCGCCCACGCTACTACTGTTCATGTTGGACTAGAATTCCATCTCGTATCACAATGGAAAATAACTCTAAACAGGGCGTGTCCACAACGTCTCGATGGCTATATCCATAGCTGGTCCACAACTGCCTGTAACATAACTTGCGAATTTTGACAACGAATAAAACAGGAAAAGCAAGGGAAATCTTAGGAGGTTTAACCAATTTTTGGAGGAAACAAAGCAGGTCAATTTCACAAACGTTACCCTGATATATATCAGGTACCATGGTAAGTTTACATTACAGGATCATAGAGCGAAACTCATGACATCAAATAAGATGAAGGTTAAAACAAACCTTGTGCGTCGATCCTCTATTTCCCTTGCCGTCTCACAATATTGAATTCCGCAGCTGGTTGCTCATCATTTGTGACGTAAGAAAGGCGCCCTCCATCACCCCATTACACTTCTCTATTGGAAATGGTACAAGTGTGCAACCTCGTAAGAGCGGAAGCCCTCAAATGCCCATCTAGGCATCATGCGAAAGCAAATACAACAGATTGGTAAAAAGAGACAAAACAACAACGTTATACAAAATGAAATCCCATACTACGAAAAGTTATCTACTTGATTACCTATGGAAATGGATGAAAAATCAGTTGCGAACAGGCATAGCAGCCTAGGCAATTACCATCGAGGCTACATGAAAAACATCCACCCTAGTTGTGATCCGCAGGAAAAAGGATTTGGCAAACAAATTTCAGAAGTATTTGATTGGAACTTACCGCAGCTATATCTTGAAAGCTAGAAATAAGTACCTTTTGGCACATCTCTGTCACTGAACGCATCCTGTAACGCATTTTTTTTTTTTTTTTGTTCTTCCTTTCCTCGTAGCTGCTTTTGTCTCCAAGTAGTTGTAATTGGTTTCCTGATCATGGACGTTGCAATCATAGGATTATTGATCATGGGAAATCCTCGTGATCTTTGACTCTGTCCAAATGGCTTCTATGAGGAAGTTGAAGCTTTTTATCAACCAGCCGGTTGCCGACGATGATTTATCGACATTGCTCCTGCACATTCAGTCTTTAATCTCTTGGTTTCATCTTGAGAACAGGTTAGTCACTCCACTGAGGATAACAAGAAGCTCAAGTGGTGCTACGACTGAGGATTCATGTCCGCATCCTATCTTGCCTCCGCCTCAGCGGCCACGGTCTTCTCTTCATCGTTCTTCATCCTCTGCGTTTATAATGCTGACTAGGTATTTCTTTCTTATTCCGTCGGATCACTTTTGGATTAATGTCTTGATATCAAAGGCCCCTCTTGTCATGTGATTTTTTTATTTATGTTTGCACCTTTCACCTTGAGGATATTGCTTGCCCAAGTTTCGTATCGTTTTCCAATTCTTAATGCTTCATGAGCAAGACGTATCAGCACTGATCATGGTTTATGCTTCAATAAACGTCTTCAAAAACGTCCACACTGAGTCCCTGCTTATCAAGGAATCGCTGTTGCAATGCTTGTCGTGTTTCTGGATGTCCTATAGGATTGATCTTTTATCCGTTTATGCTTATTGATTTATATGTTTTTATATGTATGCATTTCAATAGCAACTTTTCACATGTTCTTGTTCAGTTGTCTTTGTTTCCATAGATATCTGGCGAGTTAGCTTCCTTCTACAGTCAGCAATTCTTTCCTGAACATCGGTCAAATCTTGGCAATGCTAGCCTTTATGGGTCGAGGACTACCATGGGGTCCATATTGGCATTGTCAGGACAGTTAGCCTCGGCACTCTCCCACTAGACGGGGGCAAAGAGTTGAAGGTGGTCATAAGAGAAGGGGTATGAAACTCGGTTTCGCTTTCTGCTGCTATGGAGAGGTATGTACAATTTCACATCCGTCGTGCGCCTTCTTCGTCATGAAAGTGTTCACATTCTAATACCATCATTTGCTCTCTGCCTTTTCCTGATGATATACGGTTATGTTGATCAGCAGTGGCTCATATGTATTTCTCATGGGTGGTTGAAGGTGATGTTGATGCTCTCCAGGATAAACAACAGAAAGTCCGTCCTTGGGTTGTTGTTTCCACATGAGGGATATCCACTGCTTCGATATACTCTCTCTTTGCCACTCTCCTTGCATCGCCTTGTTAAGTTGTCCATCATCCTTCATCATTTTAAGTGGGATTAAGCAACTGTTTCTCCAAGACATATATAGCAGTCCCAGGCGAAGAGGCCGCCATGTTCGTTCAACCTTCTCACCTCTGCCACTGAATCAGCTACGGCACGCCACCTTCAAATGGTAACACTCAGCAGCCACCTGAGCACCATGGTGACGGAAACTTTTTTTTTTTTTTTTTTGCCTCATTACAGTAACAGGCTAGAAGCCGTGATCAGGGACATTGTACAGTCCACCAATGGAAGAGGGTCGTGGTTACAGAAATTTGGTCAGGGATGCATTATTCTGGTTCGATAGTTTGAGACTAGATTACGAGTCATCTGGAGAATCATCTTTCCGGTTACACCACTTCTCCCTTTCTGATAGCTGGGTATGAGTTTTCGATCTGGTTGTTTGGTCGCTGCTACTATTAAGTTTGTTCTTAGAGTCTATTGCTTGAGTATCCTACAGGACCTACATGTTCTTTACTACTAATATTGCTTTCATAGTAGAAACTTTGTAGTATGAAATAATGACCCAAGTGTCGTCAACTTACAGTCATTTCATCGTTGATTTCTGGCTGATCTGAATTTTCTGTTAGATAGAAACAATATGATTCAGTTGAAAAAGTAAAAGAAGATACTTCCTCCACCTTTATATATATACAACATTTTTATTTTTTATATTATTTTTAGTATAATAAGTCATTCAAAGGCGTGTTCTGCAAACTTAAAATGCCCCCACCCTTCTCTCCCCCTTCGTCACAAATAATTTTCAACAAATTGAGTTGACACATTTTATTTTATTAGTGTGTCAAAGATTTTGCTGAACAAGATTGACATTTCATCGACTTGGCTTGGCTCAACTCGTTTGCTTCTCTATCTGAAGATTGAGAAGGATATATTTTTTTTTTATCCTTTGAGTTAATATATATTGACTCAGTATTTGTTTTATTTCACAATTTGAAATTAAGATTATATTAAATTAAATATATTATCTTATTAATTTCTCTCACATTCTCTTATCTATTTTTATATCAATTTTCATCATTATAAAAAAATATAATATATTAATCAAATTCAACTCTCATATAAAATCTCATATTAGATCAAACTGTTACATATAATTCAAAAGAAAAACGTAACACACATTGAGAAAATTAAAATTGTCACTACAGCAACCGATTTATTTGTCGAAGTCATTTCCCCAACACAATTTTAAACGAGTTAGTCAATTTAAATCTTTATTTGCTCACAATCGGGCCCTACCTTTCTGAAATCTGAACAAATTGAGGAAAAAAGTGAGTGAAAGAGAACACATTACCACTATATAGTTAGTACTCCGTATAACATAAGGAAACCTCCTTATCAAAAAGATCCTCTCATAGTCATATTCGCTTTCTCATTGGTGGAGTAATGGATTGATAAAACATTATTTTTCCTGAATCAAAGCATGATTTATCACGGCTTAGAACTTCAAAGCCTAATCAGGCCGACGTCATCAAGCAAACCAAATCCAACACCGAGCATAAAACGACTCACAGATCCAACCCGAGAAACACAACACCGCGAAGCAAACGAAACGCGCAATCAAATCTTCGACCTTATACCATCGATCTTTTTCCCTGTCGAGTCGCACCATGGACGAGTACATGAAATGGGCTCAAAGGAACATCTCGTCTTTTCCTTTTGCTACCATAAAGATCGACGACGCCGAAAGGTAATGTCTATTTCGATGATATACATTGATTCGGTGGGGATTTCTTGTGCTATGTTTTTTTTGTTCATTAGGTTGAGATTAATAATGGTTATCGTATCATTCTCCCTTCTTCTCAAAAAGATTGTATTATTTTGATCATAGAAAATTGAATTGATATTATGGGATGATCAAACGTAATAAATATTATATAATATATATCAATAAAATATTTAAATTATATCGTTTAGATGAATAATAAAACTCTCAAATTACATCTTGAATGTTGAATAATATATTAAAAACAATAATATAATTATCAAAAACAATGAGAGTTAGAATTTTTGATAAAATGATTCCTAATATGATTACAATCTTTTTCTATGCATGATGGTACCACATTCAATACTGCCTGTTCAACTTGCAAAGATTGAAAGGCGGATTGCTGCTTCGCATTTCTAATAGAAAGGTTTCAGTTTTTGTATCATGTTTGAACTTTCAATGAGTAAATTTAGGGTTTTCGCCTGGTAATTTGATCTAATTGGTGGTTGCATCTATGAAACAGGATTCAATCTGCCAGCTCGAGTGGAGATGGAATTTGGAATATACGTCCGCTTCCTCACGTGCAGCCGCCTCCACATCCTTCTCATTCGCTCCCAGAACTAGTCGAGGCTAGGTAGTTCTCTTTGCCCCCGAATCTTGTAACCTGTTGATCGGAATCTTGATGCTGTTAACTGTTAAGGCGTTCATCTAATTGGTGCAATTGGTAACGGCACTAAACCATACTTGTCCAGTTTGAGCATATATGACAGCTCCGATCTTGGTTGAGCAGTCATTAACCCCCTTCGAGCCTCCTCTCGTCGTCTCGAGTAGTACTCAGGCTTATCTTACTTGGGGTGGCAATCTTTTCCATGAACTCTATATTCAGATATATGAACAAGTAATTATGGATCAATCAAAAAAAAAAAAAGAAGGTAATTTATGGGAAAACATAGATTAAAGCACGAGGGCTGATATGCTACATGAAGCGTAATCATCCTATGAACTATGGAGAACACAACAAATAAGAAAAGGAGCAACAGAAGGTATTGAGTTCAATGACTCGTCATTTTCAAAGAGGTATTGAGAATTACGAATTTCCAACACTATGCTTGCTAGGTGTCTGAAAACAAATGCTTCACTAGAGTTGAGATTGGGTATAGTTTGATGACGGGATTATTTGAGCGGTGTTATACATATCTCTTGTGTCCTATTCAGTGTCAAAGCAAAGAAGACGATATGCGTACAGCTTTAGTAATGAATCACTTCTTTCAACCCTATGATCAGGTTTTGATATCACAAAACAACTTACTAAGATGGCATGTGATCATCTCAGCCGAGAGTTTTTCATCTTTCTTTCTCTTTTGTCCCCCCTCTCGAGTACTCAGCCAGATAGTACCGAGCCTCCTCTTTAGTGGAGACAGCAACATATGCTTACTACATGTTGTTTAATTCTGCACCAGGGTCCAAGAACGTATTCCCATTTGTTCAGTACCTCGAGCTGTCGAATGGTATGCTTTGCGCTTTTCCCTTGCTGTAATGTCAATGTTGCTTGAGTGCATGGCTTAATGCAGCTGTAGCCCGAGGTTATGATCAAATTGAATACTGTCAAGTTCAGGTGGTCCGATGAGGAACGTCGTTTGTTGGTTGCTGAGCAGTGTAGAAGAGCCTGCGATTTGGCATTGGAAATTATCAACATGGATCCCAAAGTGAGTATGATGATGCTTCATCTGTTTTTCTCCCTCCGCATTCTTATTTTTTAACCGCTATTCTAACTTTTATGCAGTATGAATGCTACGAACTTGTTGAAGCCATGAGCCGTGAGGTGATTATAGCTTGGGGTGTGTGGTATCATCTCAACTTTACAGCCCGGCGCAAAACCCTCGATGGAAAAGGTGGCTCAGAGTTGTGTTTTGCGGAGTTGAATACAATCACTCAGAAGATCACAACATTCAAAAGCCTTGAGCCTACTGGTAACCTCTGTTTTTATGCTTAATAGGACTGGATATTCGATGTTTGTCACCCCTCCTTCCCTGTCTTGCTAGCTTGTCTCCGCTTGCTTTTGACACGATTTATGCATTAGTCTTGATGCCTTTAGCTAGTTTGATATTAGGAGTGCAATCCGTTAAAAAATTGGTGTCTGAGTGATTTGTCTTTTGGCTAATTTGCCTAGTTGCCAACAAAAGGCTGTCTTATGCATCACATAGAACACTTGATATATGGACAATCGTACGTATGATTGGCTTGGTTGGCGGAAGGTGCTGGGTGAACTTGGATAGGATGGGGCAATAGGAAGAACTGCCTAAGGTCGAGATCATGGATAGAATGACAAATTACCAAAGCCCAGTGATGTGGTTTCTCCCCAGTAACGTGATTTGTGTATTAGACGGTGGTTTAGGTTTGAATTCGTGGTGTGACAGTGTTGTGTGTGGATGAAGGGGAGATGGAAGCGGTCGAGCGGTGGAATGAGATGGAAAAGTCTTGTTTCTAGGCTTCTTGGTTTTATGTTCTGTTGTTGAAGGTTGTGTGGTTCTGTGATCTGTTGTCTTGTTTCTTGGTTTTGAGGTTTGATTTGGTTAGGGTTTGGTGTTATGCTTCGGTGGATGGCAGTGTGGATTGGAATGTGTTTTTATGTAGTTTTGTTGACTCTGGATTGAAATATGCGTGCTGCGTTTGCTGTCGTTAACTGAACGAGAGCGTAATGCTTTTGCCTGACGATGGCTATGGAATTTAAGATGCTGATCTGATACTGAGTTGTGGAGAGTGTAGCATCGGAAGCAAGTGTCTTAAAGTTGTAGAGATTTAGGGATAATAGATCTTGCCGGTTAGTCCATGAAATTTGGGAGTATGCATAGTTCTATACAATGGTGATGCTTTTTGATTGTATGATGAGACAATAAAATGCTGTGCGATTTTTGCCTTGGATCATACAGTCACCTTTTATCTATGTGTTGCTTCTGATATGTCTGTTATCAACATGGTTCCTGTATCCAGTGATGTGATGGACAGGCTGAAACTACCGTGCTAGATGAAACTGTGATCTATTAACTGCTGGTTTACTGGGTTGTTACTTGCTTCACAGTAAACACTGATACTATTTTATTTGTGGGGATGTTTGCAATAATGTCTATGTGTGCGTTAGATGGATGAGGAAATTGACAGATAGGAGAAAAGCCATGAAAGTGTTGCTGACTTTTAACTGGCGATTTGAGCATATGGTGTGTGTCTGTGCAACTTGTATGAGATTCTTATTGTGTGTATCGATAACTAATATATACCTCTGTTTATTGTCTTCATCTGTCAGTCTGTCGGAATGTCATTTGTAATTTCTCGAAATATCTGAAAAGTAAAGGAAGGTCGAAAAAACGAATAAAGAATGTTGACTTCTGTAAGATAGTCCTTCTCTGATAACTGCTGTGTTGAGTTCCTGCTGTCATGAATGTATTAAAGCTGCAGATAGCTCAAAACTCTCAAATTTTCTTGTTGAGGATATGAAGCTATTCTGAAGTTTAACTTTGGTCGTTGGTGTTTATTTACATTTTATCATCCTTTCGTGTGTGTTTCTGGCTTAATGTGGTTTTCTATAGCTTGCTGTCATATGTTTTGCAGGTGATGGTCCTGTCCCAAAAAACGGATGCAGATACTGTAGTACTTCTCTCAAGCCTGAGATTTTCCATCCGGGAAATGATGACTTTGTTATGGGTTCTCCAAATCCTAAAATGGCATTAGAGTATCAGCAGAACAACCAGAAAAGTTTCTAAGACATTGTGGTTTGATTCGACTTTGAACTCGAGACTTTACCAGGTTGATGCCAGCTTAAGAGTAATAGATAGAGGATCCCGCCGTAATGCCTTGTTATTTTATCCTTGGTTGGATAAGGAAGCGAAAGAACAGAAGTGTGGATTTGTTCTGTTTTAGAGGTTTGAGGTTGTTCTTTGATCGGATTTTCGTCGAGGTTGAGGTTGTTCTTTGATCGAATTCTCTGTGCTGTTAGGGTCAATGATTAAAGAAACTAATGCATTACTATAGAGAGATCATTTCTTGCTCTTTGCCAGTCTTTAGATCTTTACTTCTTTACAGAGCGACTTCGGTATAGAGAGCTTACTATGGTACCTTGACCATTTATTCTTTCACACGACCACTTTCGCCGTATGAATATGGCGAAAAACAATTGCTATATTAAGGCAGGCGAGAGGAAGTTGCCTTGCTCGCACCTATTGCAGAGAAATATCCTCGGAACATCGTCATGATCCGGTATCTTAGCACACCTCCTGTGCTGCCAGGCATCAGAAATGTTGCAAGCCACCATTCTCTCTCCATCGTCAGTCTTTGCTCCACAACCACAGTCGATATACTCGTCGTCAATCAGCCCAAAAGGCTCTCTGGTCCCTTGCAATTCCATGGCGTCAATCACACGTTCGAAGACAAGCTCAGTTCCATCCTCAACGATGCCAATAACAGCTTCATTTCCTTGAGCATTCAAGTTCATCATCGCTTCAACAATTAAGCTTCTCAGTCCCAAGTACATTTCCCTGAAACACTTCTCAACTTCACGCATCAGATCATCGACGGTCATGGTTCCACTCACTGTGAAGCACTCAAAGGGCAGAGTCTGCATTGAGTTCTTATCCTTGATCTCTGCAGACTGCAGAAGATTTCTATTGTTCCTCTTCGATGGCGTTTGTTGACTAGATTTATGAGAAACATAGCTAAGGTAGTTGACTAGTTTTAAGAGAAACATAACTAAGTTAAGATAATTGCTACTCACACCATCCACATTTCATTCCCCTATACAAATAAAAAAAAATAGTGAAGAAGGGCGAGGAATGGGGGATGATTAACACCCCTCCTAAGTTAACTTTAGAATTCGAAACAATCACTATGTGGAAAATAAATTAAAAAATAAGGTTTTATACACTAAATTAAATAACTGAGAAACAAGGGATGACGTAGGACAGTCAGTGAAGCTTGGGGAAAATACATTCAGGAGAAAAAAATATGCAGCGTGGGGAAATGAACTTTGTCTACCCAACTCAAATTTAACCGTGCCTACCAATAAGCAACTTCGTCAATCAATATCAGAACAACATTCTAATGTAAATATCACTACACTGAATAACTCAACGGGGGCTGCCACAATGGATCTGCCAATGATTCCGCTCCAGTCACTCCACAGGAACATAAGGCCGGATCCAATCGGTATATTTCTCATAGTTCCCTCTCAGCAAAGTAGCATCTGCAATTTGAATATGACTAGTTACATACATTTAAGATAACCATAACAAAAGATAACTTAAAAGAGATAATGAACTCACATGAATGACCAAATGATATAGAGTGAACTTGGTCTACCATATTCATAGCAATATAACCAAATCCTTCATCGCCCCACTGATTGCCCCAACTATTTTGAAATTGCCAAACCGCTATTCCCCTAGACGATACTCCAAAACCGGCAAGGAGTAACGCATGTCTACAACTCTTTGCTCGTGTACTTTCATGATAGGCGTTAACAATGACACAGTCTTTTCCGTAAACTCCGAGTTGTTCAGGGAGAGTGGTGACTCCAATCAGGGGACCAGCGTTTAGCTCGTTCTGTTAGAAATTTCATCATCATAATTATGCAAATCGAAATTATAATTTTGCATAGATTAATCAATCAAGATCTTAAGACTTTGTGATTCTCACAAATATCATAGTCGAAACATCATACCTTTATCCATAGCAAAGATGAGAAGATGATCGACACAATCTTTGAACTACGACTTGATCCGATCTACCTCCTGACTGTCAGTTACTTTATG
>JAOVYX010007328.1:0-35945 GCA_035668315.1 Drosera spatulata | reverse complement strand
AGCAGCAGGCCATGGATCGGATGCAGGCCCAGATTGCCTTTTTGATGAGGCAAATGGGCGCTGATCCAGATTCCACCTGCCAGGCGGAGACTGGCACTGGCACCCCGAGGTTCCCTCCTGGTCCGGACGGCGATTCCTGTCCTCCAGATCAGCGACATCCCGGATTAGCCGGCCATTAGTATTTGTAAAACTTGCAATTGAATAATGTAAATTGATTTTGAAATGTACTTTGATTTCGATATACGATTTTGATTTCTGTTTTGGAGTAATTATTCGTTCTATTGTAATTTAAAACAGGTATTTCGCTAAATATAAATAATTATTATTAATTTTTTTAAAAAACTCATATATACGTATTTTTTTTTAATATAAATTATTTGGTTGATTAATACGACGGAATCCGTCGCAATATAATTAAATAGTTTTTCAGAGATAAGTTTCAGCGACGGCTTCCGTCGCAGTGTTTTTAAGACTTCTGCGACGGAATCCGTCGCAATATAATTAAAAAGATTTTAAGAGATTAGTTTCGGCGACGGATTCTGTCGCATGCGTGTTTCTGCGTATGCGACGGCATCCGTCGGAAATTGTTAATTATTTTTTGTTAATTATTAAGTACATTACGAATTAATTAAAACAACATTTTTATATTTGCGACGGAATCCGTCGTAAATCAGAATAAATTGTGGAAATTGAATTCTACGACAGAAAAAGTCAATCCGTCGCATATTATCTTCGTTTGCGACGGATCCGTCGCAGGTTAAGGCTTTTGTGACGTCGTTGTTTACGACGGATATGGCCGTCGCAAATTCCGTCGCAGTTTTGTTTCTGCGACGGAATATTCCCTTTTGTGACGGAATTGATCCGTCGCAAACTATGCAGGTTTTTTTGTAGTGTTAGAATGAATATCCCCATAATGATTATGATGCAACTTCTTCAGCTCATCTTTGAATTTTTGCAATTTCTTAGTGAGTTGAAAAATAGCACATCCCTCATAGCCATCTTGCCATTATTTTTCCAACCATTTCCACAAAACTAGGATGCATAGTCCACATGTTTGCAAATCTGAAGGAGCCCTTGATCAGTGTCTGATTGGCCATTATTGATACTATCCCTGGACTGCAGTCTAAGATACCTACAGGCAAATACTCCACTTCTGTTCTTGAATATCTCTAAAACCATTCCCCATTTGTCATAGCACTATCAATCTTGCATTGTATCCGTGAGTCCATTCCTTACTTGTTATACCATGAAACTATTTGTCCTTTTACTAAAAGATCAGACAATGTCAATTGATCTATACAGCTCTTCATGTTTGCAGAGGGATGAACATTAACACCTACATAACCCCTTTTTTCCTGAGGGTATATAAAGGAATTAAAATGCGATATGATCAATCAGGGATCCTGTACCTTGTGTTCAAAACTGACCAAATTCTGCAATAATTTCTCCCTTTGCACAACATTTTTGCGAGCATACACAACGGAGACCAAAGATTCAAAGCTCCCTTGTTTATTCTTGGCTCTTATGTGCATAACTTGATCATCTAGTTTGACCTTAGGGTCCAAGTACTACAATACATTCTAAAAGATATATGTTACACAAGAGGTCATCATCCAAGTACGGCTACTCGAAGGCCTCGCCATCCTCATTAGAATCTAAACAAAGAATAAAAATAAAACATTCAGGAAACCAATCAGTAAGAGATTCACTCAGTAGATCCCAAGTACTGTAATGGGTAGGACGTCACATGGTATAACCCTAACACTTGTTATAGCATGTCACATCTAATAGTATATTAAAACCCCTTCATTTTACATAAAATTTAGTTAATTCTTTTTCTTTTCGTTAGGTCATAGTAACTCTGCTCTCTCCTTTTTCTTTAATTATTGTAATATTCGTGTTCCGACAATTCCTCGTCCCGTCATGTCTCATTTGTAGTATTTGATGATGTCGCTACACATGTTACAATAGTAGTGCTTTCTATTTTCGGCCTACGACCCCATAATATAACAGGGGAATCTCTTTCCCTTTATCCAATACCACCACAGAATCACAGAAGGGGATTTATTAATGCGATCATAATATAATTTTTCTATCCAATGCGACAACACACGGACAGGAGGAAGCTAACCTTTCTTCTTCCTCAGCAATATCTTACGTGTCTCAAATCCGATGAGTTTGTTCCCGCATGAAACTTGTCCCTCCTCGAAGGCTCGATTTCGTTATTCCGAGTATATATATATATGCAGACATGTATGTATATATTTCGATTCGTTATTATACTCCTATATTTATATGTTTATTAATTTCTTTATACAATGACTTATATATATAGTTCTAAAGAAATATTTAGCAAAACCTTAACCGTGATATAAATATGCTAAAGCCCGTTTGTTTTTTTTTTTTTATTATCTTACCCTTAACTTATAAAGAGTTACTTTTAATTTACTAATGTTGTCCGCAATGCTCAATCCCGAGTCATCCCGATTAAACGCCTAGTGATACAAAAGATATGACATATTCTAGTAAGATCAACTAGAACCATAAGATGATTCATTGTGCTCTTCCACCCCTTAATAATTTCCACGCAGCTTCGAACCTGACAACAAGTTTCACCAAACTCCTCAAACCCATCACCAAATCATCAATCCCTCACTTCCATCATCAAGATCATCAGTTTCACATACAAGGGAAGTTAGGATAAGGTTGGGTTACCTCACGCGAGAGAAGTCGGATCCGAAGATGGTGGTGCTTTCCGGTCGGGGGAGACTACGGGGGAGAAGACTGGGGCGCTGCAAGGGTTGGCGGGAGAAGCTGCTGATGACGATGACGGCAGGCAGGTGGTCGACGACGGTATCAGGAAGCGACGATGTGACGGAGGCGACAGGATGAGTGGTGCTTTGGTGGTGGTTGTGGGTTGGTCGGGGAAAGGAGAGAAGGGAGGTGGATGGGGGGGGGGGGTTATCAGTGGCGCGCGGCTACGGGGCTAGCGAGGTGGCGTGGGGTAGCAGTGGTGTGTGGGGTTCTGGTTGTGGCTGGGGTGGAATGAAGGAGAATGGGGAGATGAGAGGAAAAAAGGGAGGAAGGGAAAGGATAGTGGGAGAGGATAAGATGCTCACGGGGAGTCCTATGGTTGGTCGAATTAGGATAGTTTCAAGTTTTCATTATCCCTTAGAATTATGATTGGTATCATTATTTTCGCTGATCGTCGAAATAAATATATCAAAATTCGTAAAATTTTATTACGAGTTCATATTTTTTTTTTTAGAGTGTAGTTCCAGAAACTAAATTTTTTTAACCCTAATACATGATTGTGTTACGTTGTACGTTTTTAACTTGGGTTCGTCTCAATAATAATTATTTGAAATAATTAACGTGCATATATTTTTCGGTTATTACAAGAACACTCCTTCTCTTAGAGCTTGTTTTAACAATTGTCCACTCCTTCTTTGATTGAGCGATGAGGCATTATAAGTCGTATCCAGAAGGATCAATCAATTCAAACAAAATATCCACGAAAGCTTTGTAATAAAATTATTAAAAATAAGTCAAATAACTTATAAAGGGAATATATAGTATAGCTATTAGGACTAATGCTCTTGTGTTGGATATAAATGCCATATTATTCAATGCAAATTATTAATGCGCATAGTATAAATATTACTATTGCAATATTATTTTTCATGCACTAGATGTCCAAGCACCTGAGTTTCACAGAGTTTTTTTTATCCAAGTATTAAGGATAAAATGGTTTGTGGCAATGAAACTAACAATGTGACATTGTAATGGTTTTGGACATATGTTATAAAGGTTGAGCACTTGAATATTTTATGAGCTATAAGGATAATCCTGAGATTTTAATTTTGGGTTGTTCCATCTAATTTATGGACATCTAGATTGGGTCCATGACCTTGTGTCTTTAGACGAGTATCTCTAGATCCATTTTTGGATGACACATAAGGTAAGCTCAATGAAATATTAATTATGCAATATTTGCATTTACAAAGAGACGACATGATTAATATCTGTGGTTTAATGTTTAATATACCCCATTAATTTCTTCTTATATATTAAACCACAATCCGATTATGTGAGTATCTTAACATGTGTATTATGAGGATGTTTCAGATTTGAGTTATAATTCCCAAAAGGAGCTTCTTATTCGTATTTTTAAAATGTGCGGCTTTCATAGGATCCAGGGATGGTTTGTGTTTGAACTTGTGCGTAGGGTTTTCGAAAGGTGTTATGTAAGTGTGTTTGGGATAGTGTTCGTTGCATTAGGTATGCGTTGGTGATGGTTGGGGTTCGACTGTGGGATATGACTGCGCATAAGGAGTCGAATGTGTGATATGTGCTTGCCCTAAGCTATGTGTGATATGTGTGAGATGACTGCGCATAAGATGTCAGCTATGCCCTAAGCATGTGTGCTTGAGGTGGTGTCGAGTGATGTGCCTCGTGTGCGAGTTAGTGATTTTTATGAGTTTACGATTAGGGATGTATGTATGTTGATGGAGGTTGCGCATGAAAAAATGTGCGTTATGGTTTGACAAGGCTACGCGAATATTTGTTAAGGTTGCCTAAGGTTATGTGTGTGTTAGGGCTATGTGCGCAGCGTGTGTATGCATTTAAAAAATGTCCTGTGCATAGGTGTTAGTGTTAGGTTGTGTTATGGGAGTCGGATCGATGGCGGTGTATATGAGTGTGTATAAAAGTGTTTGTAGTGTATGTGTGTGGTAGTGTTATACGATTGAGACACACGAAAGTGTTAAGAAAATCGGAAATTTCGAATATATATGTACATATATTTTCATTGTGCCTTGACATGGGAATCGGGATTGAGTATGAATGTTTTGTCATGTTTTTCATGTTTGATATGCTATATGGGGTATTCGAGATTTTATGGGTTAAAATATGCACCATCATAATATAAATACCCTTCTGAAAAAATAAATGAAAACGACCACTAAATGTTTAAATAAAAAGGACACGGGGATGTATACCTTAGTTGCACCATCTATGTGATGTGAACGAATGAAAAACGAACGAACTAATGTATACGTTAGTTACACTATCTATGGGATGTATACTTATTGTGTCCTTGAACTGTGAAGGTTGACTTTGACGTCCTTGTTTGGATCCGTTGGATCGTTGGTCGTTTTTCCTGAAAATATTGAGAAGATCGAATATGGCGTCCCTTTTTTGATTTATTGAGATCATTTGTTGCTTCTTAAATAGCCTTGGTGGCTTTGGTTGAATTAGTGGATTCCAGTATTTATCCTTTGAGTCATCGTCACGGGTGAGAATTCGTTAGGTAGTGGTGGACATCCCCCATCTTCTTTGTATGTATGTAGTGGTTTCGATGTCTTTGTGACGGGGTCACGGACTGCTCTCTGCAGGGAGGCCCAACTCATCTCAATGCTGACATCCGGTGATTCATTGAAAGCGCATAAGAGGTGCAAGACGACGCACGAAATATAGAGATGCGAAAATATAATCTATTGAGTAGCCCGACTGACGATTGACATTGTATCTCTGTACTCAGAATCGGTCGTATCCTTGAAGTTTGTCTCTCAAGTTAAGACATGAAGTATAAGCAAAATGTAAAGGAAAGACTCCTAAAAACGATACGAAGACGTACAGAACGTATTAAAATAATACTGTTTGATATGGCACTTATATCTTCCTATTATATATCAAAACGTTTTTAAGGATTTTCGTTGATTGCCATAACCGTTAGCGGAAATTCTCTATAAATGAGATTCATACACTTTAGATTGGTGAGCTTCTTTTGCTCACGGTTATGTGTTTTATTTGTAGGTATGCCCTCAACTGTCCCTGGATGAGTTTGCATTCATGTAGATGATATCACATGCTTTAGAACATCATATCAGATCAGATGTCTATTTTTACCTAATGTAACATTTGATCTGTATTATTATTGGTAGCAATGCTGTAACTTAAACAGGCATTCGAAACTGTAAGCGACTATGTGACTTCTGTTTATAATTTTTATAACTCTAAATCCATTTGGTTTATTTGTTTTTTTCACGGATTCGGTCCGTGACGACATAACGTTTACGTGTCATCTAGCATGAAAGTTGGGGTGTTACAATATATGACGATCCTGAGATTGAATTTGACAACATAATATTCTTGGATCTCTATTCTTGGAGTTTATTTGTGATAAAGTGAGTTTGATAATTAACAATATTATATCAAGAGTTCAAGACAAAAATGATCTTTGTCTTTAGTGTGAAGAGGACAGATCGTGATGTAAGCGCTAAAAAAATTAGAGACTAAAAATAAAACAGTTTTAGAGACTAAAAAAATTAATCTCAAAATAATTTTTTTAGTCGCTAAAATGATGTTAGCGATTAAAAATGTTAGTCGTCAAAAATTTTTTTACTATTCAATTTTTGCGACTAAAACAATTATTACTCGTTAATTTTACGTCTAAAAAATAATTTAGTCACTATTTTTACTACTAAAATTTATTTTAGTCGTAAATTTGACGATTAAACTCTTATAGTCACAATAATAACGATTAAACTCATGTAGTCGCAAATTCGCCTTGTTTTTTTGTAGTGAAGCAGCCTTGTCGATCCACATAATCTTGCGAAACTATTAGTTGATGTTTCAAGATATGTTGAATCTCTGATCAAATTGTTAAGGGGATGGGTCACTCATTGCTGAAATAATCCTTCTGATGATCAAATTGATGGATGTAATTAAATATAAATGATATTTGCCTTATATTTTGTTTTTCTCAAGTAGATCATTGCTATGTATATTGATCATAAATGATCTTTTGTAACCCTCTCGAGGGCTTTTGTTAATTACTGAAAAGAAAATTAAATATAAATGATAAAGTGTTCACGTGCGTTGTTGAACGTTAGTTGTTTCCATGAACTTTTTCTCAGCATCAAAGTCACATATTCGGATCTTTTATCTTTTGAAGACAACAATAAAAATAAAAAAGAACCGAGGATACAAATCATTGAAAGCTTTCAACACAGAGCATGTTAACTGCATGTGTGATGGCAGCTTAATTGCAGTAATTGATAGGTCATGCATGGGATGAACATTTTGTGAACACGCATAAACATGCACAATATAACAATGCCACTGCTTTGAGGATAAGCACAACCCTCTGGTGTAATTAATTAAGTTAATTTTGTTAATTATGTACAGCTGGCTAAGCTAGAAAGTTAAAATTCTTGGATCAAGCAGAGATTGTCACAATTGGCTCAAGAATATGAGCACCATGTGGTTTGATCAGTGATTTCTCTAACAATATCATGTCATTGGGTGACAATTGTTTGACAATATAAAGTTAGTAGTAGTGGTTTGTTTATAGAAATATCAAAGTCGTGTGATGGTGTAAGAAAATGGTATCTTTAGTTTATATGCTTCCAAGTAGTAGTATTTATCCTAGTTTCACCCAAACAAAAATATATGTTCTACGGTGATTATCACCCAATACGTTCATGTATGTTTTACTAATGAATCAGAGTTTAATCTGTCTGATTGTTAAAACGCATAACTTCGTCTAGATCTCATATGGAATTATTTACTTTATAAAAACACTACGAATTACAATGTCATGGATCATTCGTATTTGATGATCCAATTCAATATTTGATAACTTCGTCTAGGTCTCATATAGGTCGAACTTGACGTCCATTCTTTAATCTATTAAGATCATTCGTTGTTTCCTTGAATCGCCTTTGTAATGCCCCGGTTAAATCTTTGCTACCGGATCGTCATCAAAAACCGCTCGTCAGACTGACAACTGACCCCACAGAAGCATTACTGCGCCCTCGTTGCGACTTCAAGCACGACACACAGCCCCAGAACCTTCCTCTGTTAGGCGGTTGACCTGGACCTCTTGACAACTGACCCCACAGACCAACACTAGTCCTTTCAGTGAGCTTTGGGCTCACTCGTGTACGTCTTGAGAAACTTCCCAGGAGGTCACCCATCCCAGCATTGCTCCGTGCTTGGTTCTAAAGTGATGGGTTACCGAAAAGGAAGGTGCACCTTGTTGGTATAGGTAGTACTATCAAACCATTTAAGCATTTTCTTGGAGTATTACAGCCTTGGTGGCTTTGATTTGAGTCAGTGGGCTGCAATGTTTATCCTTTGAGTCATCGTTACGGGTGAGAACTAGTTAGGGAGCGATGGACATCTCCCATCCTCTTTGCATGCATGCAGATGCTTCGACGTAGTTGTGGCGGGATCACGAGTTACTCTCTGCAGAGAGGTACAAATCATCTCAATGCTAATATCTATTGCCTCATTGAAAGCACACAAGAGGTACAAGACGACGCATGAAATATGCAGATGCAAAAGTATAGTCTATTGGGTAGTCCGATTAATGATTGATATTCTATCTCTGTACTCACAGTCAGTCCTATCCTTGAAATTTGTTTTTCATGTTAAGTTATGAACCATAAGTAAATACAAAGGAAAAACTTTTGAAAGCGACACGAAGACATATAAAACATATTAAAACAATAATGTTTGATATGATACTTATATTTTTCTATTATAATTACAAAGCGTTTTTAAGATTTTCAACGGTTGTCATAGCCGTTAATGGAAACCCCCTGTAAATGAAATTCATACACCTTAGGTTGCTAAACTTTTTTTTTTCTCACGGTTGTGTGTTTCATTTGCAGGTATATCATCAGCTGTCCCTGGAACGTCATAGTGTGAGTTTACATTCATATAGATAGTCTCACATATTTTTTTTTTTTTGAATATCATATCAGATCAAACTCCCATTTTACCCAGTGTAACATTTGACCTGTACTATTTTTCGTATCAATACTGTAATTTAAAATAGGTATTCGAAACTGTAAGTTACTAATATGACTATTGTTTATAGTTCCTTGATTTCTATACCTTTAAATCCATTTGATTTATTTGACTTTGTCACGGGTCTGATCCGTGACGGCATAATATCTACGTGTCATCCAACATGAATGTCGGGACATTACACCCATGTGTCATCCATCTGGTCCGTCTTGATCATCAATTAAGTACTCATATGATGATGAAATGACTACAACTACCCTTTCCCTTTTCAGGCTTTGTTCATACAAGTATGTGTGCTTTATTGTCATGCATGTTCACACACTTGCATGAACAGATCTCTAGATCAGCATCATTTGGGCATCTCTCTTATGTCTCCAATAGTGTATATCTTATGTACTGTGTAGTGCATTATTTTGAAATTATATTGCTTTGGACTGTGCAAGAGCCACTCAACCATATACTCCTACAAGGAGTCCAGTTAATACTTGGAACCCTATAGATTCAGTGGATATGAATCGTGAACCAATGATCACTAGTACTATAAAGTTGCCTCAATTTGCGGTCCGAGATCAACAAACTAAGGGTAGTTTTGATTGGGATGATAAAAAATGTTTATATCCCCATATGATTAATAGTGATAAATTATATTTTTTTCGTTATATAATATAAATAATATTTATTTAATTGAGTCGTTTTAAAAATATAAACAGCATATCTTATTTAATATTAACATTTTAATATAAAAAATATCAAATCATTCTCATCTATTACAGTACACTTATTATCTTTTCTCATAAATGGTACATTAAATCTCAATATCACTCAAAAAATATATTTTTTTTCCTCATCGAATTTCATAAAAATTCAACACATATATAAATCCGTATGTCGGATCAATACGTTTTCTGTATTATGAAATGGAGGGAGTATCTTATTGTTGTTTTATAAGTAGTTTCGTGTTTGATAAAAGAATAGTTCAAAGTTATTTTATTTTATAATGAATAGTTTTGATTTCTTGGTTAAAAGGAAAACCAATCTCAAATTACTTACTATTATTTTGTGTAGAAAACTGTTTAAAATTACAGTTAAAAAGAATGACAAACGCACTCATCAATATTATAGAATGACTTATAATTGATTTTGATCAACTTTAAGTTCAGTCAAACAAACCCTAAAACCGTGGCCTAACGAACCATATCGTTATGGACGGTAGGATTAACTCACATGCCGAAAAATTCTTCACGATCGAACTAAATGTACGTAATCCATCCAACATAAAACACAATCAAATCGACCATACATACATATACGTGGCCAAATAAAAATAGGCGAAGTTGTTGTACCTTTCATGAGAAGTTATAAGGTAGAAAAGTGACTACACCATCGAAAGATTAAAATTTCATCATCGACCGATGGCTTTTTTTGCATGTATATATATGTGGTGGACAGGTGCGGTCGATGATGGAGACATGGACGGAGCAAATTCCAAATGGGTACACATTTGAATGGAGCCCACAGATATCATGACCAATAAAGTGAAGGAAAGGTACGTACAAGGGAAAAATGCTCTCACACGGTGTCGAATAAGTTTGTCCCTACTTGTAAACGCGGGACACTGTCATTATATCCCATAAAATTTACAATATATTTATAATCGTTTTATTATGTTTAAAATCGATTTACATCAAGTGAAAAGTCATTTTTTTAATGTAACTATGCCATTGAGAGTTTTTTACTCATCTTAAAAATTTTTTAAGTAATCTTTCTATTTGTTGACATAAACCATTCCAAATGATCTTTTTATTTAATAGAGAAATTAAAATTGTCGTCCTAAACTACGTTTATGATCATAATATCAGAGTTTTTAGTTGTTGATGCTCTATTTTTTGGGACAAAATGCCTTCGTTAATTCGTTTACCTTAGGTGCCGAGATTTCAATGGTAATATCAAGGAAATTAGTGTCTACGTATACCTGGTTCTCGATCTTGTTACTATCAAACATGAATATTTATACCTTGACATGAAATTTCCACATGATGTCTTACCTATTAGCGGATTCTCACAATAATCTAATTTCTCTCATATATATTGGACGATGGTGACTTTAAGAACTTTTTTACAAGAAAATATCTTATACCCATGACTTTACAACTACTCCATAATTCAATTGTTCAATAACTTGTATTGTACATATATACACTCCACTCTTGTTGGAAGCTTCTTACTATAAAAAGCGTGAGTGAAGTGAAAATGGACTATTGACACGTCACACGTACAGTACACAATTTAATCATAAAAGTTTGGCCAAAAGAAAAAAGCAAAAACGAAACAACCACCTTTCATTGTCTCCATTTCTTAGCTCAAGAAAGTTAGCTCAGCTGCAGCCGCCTATAGTTTCAGGCACATCGGTTGACTTTTACTATGTTATATGTGCAGTAAATCTTCGTTTACTCCTTTGGTCGTATAGAAAAAGCAAACTTAAACCAGTAGGAATTTTTTGTGCAATCTAAAATGGATGTGAGGAACAAGCCACTTCTGATGAAAAATTAATCAAAATACGTAGAGAATCCAATTGTTTTAACTAATTGGTTGAAATGGCTATTGCTAATTGACAACAATAGCTGTTACATGCACCAATTAGTTGCAACGACTTGTTCTCCGAGCCGAAAATATCGGAATTTCTTAGGGAAGGAAACATGCATGCTATAGAAATTCATCATCCGTACAGTGAAATGTCATAAGTGATGTATTATTGAAAGTTCTGCAAATGCTCCAAAGACCAAACCGTTTGTGTTGAGAACAGTTTCACCTTATAATGTGAATGAGCCAATGGGCAATGGGGGCATTATTTGAATTAGGGGTCATGATTCAATCTTATTTTAATTTTTCTCAATTGAAGTATAAACTAAACTTGATTTTACTTCCTAGTATTGGTTATTGTATTAAGTATTAACTTTTGATGACATATATAGATTGACTTTTTGCCTCACAATCCAACTAAAGGTTAAGTATGATTTAATGTCTATATCTAGTCTAGCTAACAAATATTTTGAACCATTTTAGAATTAAAAATAATAGGAGCAGCTAGGATGATCATCAAAAACCAAAATCTACCCCAGAATAGGAGACTTGTTCAATGGCTGCGGTTTAGCTAAAGCTTACTAGAAAGACCAACAAGAAATGTCAATCTTGTTTCGATAAATTAACTTATTAAAACATGTTTCTAGTGAAAATCACGAAGTACTACATGTTGAGAAATCGGATCGTCGGAACCAAAATATATCGAGAATTATAACTTCTAATAAGAGTAGAATATTACAAACTCGTACACTTATAAAAACAACCATACTCTAATTATGTTTAACACTCACAATTTACACTGTATTTTATTTGAAAACACTCTAAAATAAACACTTAGCTCTTAAGTGTCTTGTACTTATTCTTACACTTAGAAAACTCTCTAAGTTTTTTTGTGATAATGAACAAGGGTATTAAGCATCCCTTATATACTAGTTATGCAACCATAATTTTTATTTTTCTTAACTAATTTTTCATAATCAATCTAGGATACTACTAACATTTAGGGGTTAAGGTAGATTATTAGTTTGCAACTAAATTTCTTAGTGTAACTAAATTTCCTATAGTTAATCTACAAGCACACCATGCTTTATTAAGGAAAATTGAATGTTAAAGAGTATGAGTTGAATGTTTAATACTGCTTATCAAAGAGTTCTACCATAGTCAATATTTGAAATATTACTCTTCTTCCAATTCGTTCCCATACATTTTGTGAGCTTACAATATCGAACAAAGCGAGACAATGCGCGCGTTTATAAGACTACGTGATGAAGCCTAATGGTAATATTCTAGCAACACAAAGGTAAATATATTTTTGGATTGAGAAAACTGCATGAATGACAAATTGATCCGTTGGATCTCACTCACTCGAATTTACCCTTGGGACTGAACTCCACTCCCAACATTTGAGGAAAATGAGGTGTAAAACAACATGATAGGGCCCAAAGCTGAATAATTGACAAAACGTGTACATATACATATGACAAAAATCTATGTATAGACTATAGTCATGTACTAACATACACAATAGTTTTCAAACATTAGGGAAAAAAAAAAAAACTAAACCAAATCAATAACTCCAACTACTCATTTTCCGACTCTTGGGTCTATAAAAAACCAGCAAGGCTCATCATTCCCACTTTGAAGCTGAAACCTCTCTGCTTTCTACTCAGCTTCTTATACCATATATCACTAGAAGGGGAAGAGACAGGGAGGGGCAGAATCCAATTATCAGCTCAAATAAAGGGAACAAAGTGGTGAAAAATATGGGGAGGAGTCCTTGTTGTGCCAAGGAAGGCCTGAACAGGGGAGCCTGGACCGCGATCGAAGATCATATCCTCACCGAATACATCACAAAACACGGCGAAGGCAACTGGCGCAACCTCCCTAAGCGTGCCGGTAATCCTAAACAAACCCTCTATACAATAACTGTTTCCGTTTGAACCAGCTGAATTATCATTATGTTTTGAACGAATGGTCATAGTCCTATAAGTTCATCAATAAATACCCATTTGGTTTAAACATACTGTAGTGGCACTATTCATGTTTTCCGAACATGTGCATTGATGCGCACTTATGAAATCAATTGGCAATGACGGGAGAGAGTGATGATCTGTTGTAATGTTCCAGGTTTGAAGAGGTGTGGGAAGAGTTGTCGGCTACGATGGCTGAACTATCTTCGTCCTGACATCAAGCGAGGGAACATAACCCGGGACGAGGAAGACCTCATAATCCGACTCCACAAACTGCTAGGCAACAGGTGGTCGTTGATAGCCGGAAGGCTGCCAGGGCGAACAGACAATGAAATCAAGAACTATTGGAACACCAGTCTCAGCAAGAAACTCCACCTTCACCATTACAACCACCACAACCACAATCACGACGGATCTTCACCAACGAGGAAGTCGAGGAAGTTAAGAAAGATCGTTCCATTGTCTCGGATCGAAAACAGCCCGCTTGGACCGGAATCCAACGCGGTCAGGACGAAAGCCGTCCGATGCAACAGGGTCTTCGTCCACGAGGACCCTAACGTCCACCGTCACAATCCTATCCTTCCTAATCCAGCGAGTTGCAACAATGACAACATTCCGTCACAAAACGCCCCTGCGGTCGTTAATGTTAACGACTCAGGGTGTCGGTTTGTTACTGATAACTGCGATCTGCATCAAGAGAACAACCATATGGGATTGGATTTCGGTGGGATGGATGAGTTCCGATACTTAGACCTGTACGGATTACAGGGGTCCGAGTTCTCGGATATCGATAATGTGGATTTCGGATACGAGGATGCGGATAGGAATAGGGAGAGCTTGTCACCTTCGTCCGAGCAGCCGTTGATGTTTAGCGATGAGATGTTCGAGGATTGGACTCGGACTAATACGGCTTTGCATGAGACTGCTGGTGGTGTTCATGATCAGTATTGGCTTCCGTTGTTAAATTGAGGTTCTATCGATCGCGTGATTAGGAACATTTAAGTGACTGATAATGAGTCCAGTTTGCACATTCGAGTGATCATTCCACCACTGTTACGACTTGCTAGCTCTTGTTGTTGCTTGTCCTGGATTGCATTTTTGTGATATAGAAATAAGAATGTTCTGTACTATAGGTTTTCATTTTCAAGACTTTCAGTCGTGTTTTGTTCACTTGATTCGTACTCGAATATCGCAACAAGATGACAATGGCATCTGCTGATGATGGTGTGTCACATAAAGGCAGACTCTTTTATTAATGACATCGTTGATAGGAATCATATCATATTATCTTGATGAGGTAGTTTCTCCATCCAGCTTTTTATAGAATAACGAATAGTACATGCCCTCATGGTAATTATAAACTCTAAATGCACTGTAAGCTTTTACATTGGATCTGGATCTGGCTTTGATTTCACCAATGGGTGCTCTGCATCACAGTCTCACAGATCCTAGGCAAATTTTTATTGCTACTGTCTACTCATGGAAGGGACATAAACTTGTCAATAATTTGGTTCCACATGGGTACATGAACCTTTGTCAGTTATCATATTCACACATCATGTTTTTTTCAGACATCTTATACCGAGATTAATTTTCAAGAGGATATCAGATAATGATTCCTTTAAGTTTATAATGAGGATAAAATTTTACATCTTGTAATCTAAAAATTATACTCGACATGATTACACCGTGATTGTCTGTATTTTTGAAACTTGTGATCAGAGTTTTGACATTTTCTATTTTCGTCGGGAATCAGCCTTTATAAATCGAGAGGATCATTTGGATTGATAAAGTAAAACAGTCAATCGAAGGATCCTTAACCCGTAAGACAACCCAACCCATTTATCGGTTTCCGACATTTGAGGTAGGTTTAGGTTAGTTTAATTTATGAGATTTTCTTTCTAGATTTCTAACCTACTTCCTCTATACAAGGACTCAAAATTTAGAGGAGAGTGAGCTGGAGTATGACTGTTGTGTTTATATGCTTTTGATTTTGAAAATCAAAAGCTATGTAACGAAAATGTGCGCATTGTTGCATTAAATGACTGTGGAGGAGCACATGCACGGCCACGTGATCCTGTGAGTGTGTAAATGTGAGGCCTAGTAGCCATTTCCTGGTTTACATTCTGTGCTAAACATTTAGATCCGTTGATTTCCTGGCTTATTTTCGCCCTTAGCTGGTGCAACATCATTAATCGTAGGTTAAGAATTCGGACACCTCTCAATAACATTGATTTGTGTTTTTGTTATGATATAAATAATATAATGAACCTGTTGTCATGAGTTCAGATTTTTGATACTCCACTGTTACTCGACATGGTATTAGAGCCTATTAAATCCAAGATATAACACTTCGTATCACTCAAATATATATCCGTGTTTTGAATCCAAGACAAAGATTCAGGTGAGGAGGCATGTTGAAAATAGTTTACCTATATTATGTAGACAAATATAAGTATATATATATAGATTCTGGACGACTGCACTCATTATCGATCTATTGTTCACACTTCATATCCTAACGAGTTTTTATGTAAGAGAGAATGTTAAGATATATATTAGTGAAAATTCTATCATCAGTTTGAATTTTTGCGAGAACTAATCCCTCGAGACGATATTAGAACAAGTGTGACATTGATGCCACAATTTCAAATGCTCCAACTCTCATTTATTGTTGTATTTGTGTTTGTAGTGTTTATGTGCACTTGATTTGTATAGGGCCAATGCATTTGTTCGTGCAAAGCCTAAGTGGGTTTGAGTCTATTATCATAGTTCGGGTTTTTTTTAGAATTGATTTCTCGACATTGTTGTGGTTGCTTCATATCTGATCATAGAGGTCGATTTAGAGTCCAAATCTTGCTTTCCGATGTGATTGGTATTTAGTATGAGATGAATCATGATCTACCTATTGTGCACTAAGAAAATGGTCAATGCTTTATCAAAAAAAATCAAGTTAATTTTTCTCCAGAAGATCATCAAGAAGATACCAGAATATTTGAGTTATTTATAATGTCACATGTCACATTATGGAGACATTAATGTTATACCTAAGCAAATCATGCATTGATCATCACATAATTTAAAGAGTTTATTTAGCAGCAAAAATGTCAAGGAAAGAGGAAGCGTTGGCGTATCAGCATTCACACAAAAATGGACGTTCGTGCTCTGGCTTCTGTAATCAGACCGCAAAAGCACCTATCAATGGCACACTGATGTATAAATCAAGTTCGTCACAGACTTACGTACAGTGTTAGGATTGAAACAACATTGCTTGTTTCCATGTTTTAAAGGATATGAGAAGAATTAGATATATATAATTGATTTGATATTTGTTGTGATAAAGAAAAACGGTTTTTTGTCGTACCCAAGAAGTGTCAAGTTTGTACATGTAATCATATGATTGGTGAAATATTGTTTATCATTGAATTAATTTTTGATGATAAACGGTTTTGGCAGAACATGATTGTTTAACTATGAAATTATAAATACGGAAATGTGTTATTGATTTTATACCATAAAAGAAAAGATTCTCAAGAAAATTTTGTTTCACATAATCACTTTATAAAATCTTTTCAGAAATCCTTTTTTTATGATATAAAATTAACAATGTTAGTTTATTTTAAATCAGTCCCCCAAACCCCTTATAAATATCTTAGTGTCATTATCTTCCTTAACATCAATTAATGGCACAACTAATCAACCATTAATCAATACAGTAATATTACTGATTGATTTCTCTATATCTGGTCCGTGTCCGCATTTGATTGCACATAATGCACCTAACATCTTTTGCTGATTGCCCAGGAGTGATCTTCTTACATGGATTGAGTTTACATGGTTTTGACAAAATGAATTGCGTGCTATTAAACCTATGGATTCCAATTTAAACCAGTGGACAATGAATAAAGTGACTCGAAATTTATATATGATTGTATTGATTTCTCAAATTTTAATATAGATATAGTTTTCTCAAGAATGACTATCGGTTGTTCTTAGAGATAGAGTAACAAGTCGCGCTGATTCTGCGTACTAATTCACCGCTTAACCTCATGTCTCAAATAGTCATACGATGGAAAAACTCCCAACAGTTGGAGTTGCGATGATCTAGAAGATAGTGACATCCAGTATATGCAGAAATAACACATGAAATAACATGATGAAATAACAGTTAGCAAAACTCATGTCATGAAATAACACTTTACATCTGAAAAATATCTTCAGTATTCTATACAAACACCATATCTTACTGATGCAGAAACGTTACTGCCAGAGGTGAGCTTTGTTGTTTTTAGTAACAAAAATCGACCGCTCCAAAACTACCCAAGAAAAGAGATAACTCAAACTTCGGTGAAGTGTTATATCGTCATAAAGAGAAATCGTGCAAATAAGAGAAACACCAAACATAAGAGCCAGGCGATCACATAGTCATTACAACGCGAAAGGGAAACCTTCCAGTTTCATACCAAATTACCTTTTCCGGTTCATGAGAAGAACTCTCTGGGAACTAACCAGAACAAAGATTTGAGGTGATAATGGGTAAACAATTGCATTCGCAGCTGGAGATTTGCAAAAAAAAATTTGGCTTACTCTAACTGAAACCTATGATATATCTTTGTTCTTCTTGGGCAAGAAGAAAATACATTACTCAAGTACAGACATGAAACCCGCATATCGATTGTCCATTTATGTTCCAAAATGTCCTTCAACAGGGAGGCACGTTACGTCAACTCGATACAAGTATTATGCCGCACCTACCACCTTATGTGGTATGAGGAGGTGACAAGATGCACATAGAATCAACAATATAATAAAGAGTCAGTTTTCTAATATCTCGATCAGTCAACCCCTGAACATATGGGTGAGGTGACGATTGATTATCAACGAACCAACCCTTCTTGACATAGAGAACAAATGCGCCTACCCAATGTATACTTGCTAGTTAGCAAGCGCTTAACGGTCTATGGATCGACAAGTAGAGCAGTACCAATGACAACCCCCCAACTATACAGAAACACGTAGTTATTGCAACTCATGAAAACAATAAGCAAGCAAGTCGAGCAGACAATGAAGCAGAGAAATCTTATGGTTAAACAGGTGTCGCCTGGCTTCGTTTCAATTCATCAATAAATGTAAGTATCGCCTTTTACAGTAACTCTGCCGTCAAGAAGATGTAACAGGATTCAGCCCTGAACTCGATATATCGGGCGATCAGATCCAGAGCAAAGCCAAGCAATCCCCACAGAAGACGATGAGATCAGTGCTCTTCTGGCTCACACTGAATCAATCAATCTAAAGCTCAAACAATAAGGCACCCCTTTAAACAGGAAAGGGGAGTGTCTCTTCTATCAGAATCTGGCATGAAAAAAAGCCAGCCTGCCAACATGATGCAGGACCATGTGCCTACTTGGTTTACCACATTTATGAATCATATGTGCCATTGTATCAAAGAGTTTTACATGGACCTACAAACTTTTAGGACCATAAGATACAATGAAACCACGATGATGACCGCTAATAAGGGTCCGAGGACAAGGACAAGGGCGGATCAGGGTCTCTGGTGAAGGGCAATGACCGTCATGAAATAGACGGCTTTGAATAACGGAAAGGAATGTTGTCTATTATGGCATGAGCTAGGTCGACGACAACTTCGCTCACAATGTAAAGACTCTGATGCACAAGAGTATATCATTGTGCTTGTGATGGAGATTTGACATATAGAAATTGCTGAGAAGTGGTCCAGATTTCATGAGGAGCATCGTCTTCAACAGGCACGGGCCTTGCGTTGGTCGCACAGGCCGTGCGCGATGGAGAATGTGATTTCTCTGGGCACAGGCAATGGACGAGCGTGCTTGGTGTTGCACTGTTGTGCTCGATGATTGCATGAAAATTAGATTTAATTCTGTTTCTTTTATTTGGATCAATCAGAATTAGGGTTATTATGTGGGTCTATGAATATTTTTTTGTAACAACGATCTCTTTAATACGTTTGTCTCAATAATGGATCTCGTCGGCGGCAGTGGGGTTTTCCCACATAAATTTGGTGTCTCTTCTCGATGACGGTGATTAACCACATAAAGTGAGAGAGTGAAAGAAAAAAACCTAATCGATTGAATTTGGGATTGACAAGATCGGGGATTTTTCGCAGATCATTTTCGATATGAAGTTTGATGATCAAAGATCCAATCTTTGGTGCTCTCTTAACAAGTGGGAGCGATGATAGAAGATATGAAAATCGTGATCGAAAAGTTCGATGAGACAAACTTTGGGTTTTGGAAGATGCGAAAGATTACCTTTATCACAAGGACCTTTATCTACCTTTATCTATCGCAAAGCTTTGGGTGCGATTCGACTCTCATTGTAATCGACGGTAGCCTTCAACATCTCCAAAGAGAAGACAACCGAAGGTGATGAAGGCGTTGTCGAGTATATATGAGAAGTCTTCTGCGATGAATAAGGTATTTCTCATTAAACGTTTGTTTAGTGTGAAGATAAATGGAGGAAAATCAATGGCTGAGCATATGAATGATTTCAACTCGGTAACGAGTTAGTTGGAGTCCTTTGTTATCAAGTTTGATGACGAGATATTGGCCTTGACAATTTTGACGAATTTGTCGGATAGTTGGGATAGCCTTGTGATGGCCGTTAGTAACTCGTCAAGCGGGAAAAAACTCAAGTTTGATGATATCGTTGGTATTCTTATGAGTGAGGATACACGAAGAAAGAGTTCCTCATTTCTGAAAGTTCCAAAGGTACCTTGAATGTTGAAACGGGTGATAGGTCTTTAAGTAGAGGCAACAGATAAGGTAGAGACCGTGCTCATTCTAAGAGTGGCTATGGGAGAAATAACATGTGTTTTAGCTGCGGCGTAAAGGATCATATTATGTGCATGTGTCCCATACTAAAGAAGAATGAGAAGAAACATAACGAAAGTAAGGACAAGGTTGGGTCCTTTAGTGATGATGAAGCTTTGATTGTATCATGTGAATCCAAGTGCGACTTTTGGATTTTGGATTCTGGTGTTGTGTGTCATGCTACTTGTGATATGAGTTTGTTTGATACGTTTGAGTCTTGTGGAGGTTCGTTGTCGATGGAAAATGATGTAGTTTGTGAAGTTACTGGAATTGGTTTGTAAAAATGAGGATGTTTGATGGGATTGTTCGTACCCTTGGGGATGTTCGGTATGTCACAGGTTTAAGAAAAAACCCGATATCGGTGGATCGACTTGTTTTCAGAAACTGCAGCGTATCAGTTCGAGAAAAAGGCATGAGAGTTAGTATACACGCAATGGTGATTATGAAGGCTCGAAAGGTAAACAACCAGTTTGTGCTGGTTGATGGATGCAATGGAGTAGTTACTCCGTTGAGTGGGAGTTTAGAGCTGTTGAGTTCTCGCAAGGGTAGGACGAGGAAACGTGTGAGCTTTGTGAAAGTGCCTACAAAGGGTTTAGGATCAAGAGCGGTCGCGAGATTATGAAGAGGGCAATTGAGAAAGGGTTGCATGATAATGGCTACAGTTCTTGGTTGAGGAAGACTGTTGAGCGTGGAGAGTTTCCTAAACGGCGTGTGTGCAAGAATGAAAGGGTACGTTACATGAGGAACCCGAGGCATGGTTCAAAGAGTGGTTCTTGTACTTATGTTACTGATAAGTCGCATGGCACTTTGGGAGATCCAGGAACTCTATGTTTATGTGTGTGTGAAAAAAGTTGTCAGCTTTAACAGTTTTACGTGAGGTTAGCATGGGTCGTCGACGTGTGTGATAAGTATTATTTTGAGTTGATGATTTGAGAATCAGTTCCAAGTAGAAGATTTGTTGAGAAGTGGTCCAGATTCCTAAGGAGCATCGTTGAAGATGGACACGCACCGTGCGTTGGTCGTACATGCCGTGTGCGATGGAGAATGTGATTTCTCTGAGCACAGGCAAAGGACGAGCCGTGCTTGGTGTTGCACGGGCCATGCTCAATGATTGCCGTGGAAATTAAATTTAATTGTGTTTTAAATCTTTTATTTGAACCAATCTGAATTAGAAGAATTACGATTATTATGTAAATCTATAAATAACCCTTGTAACAACAATCTCTATAATTTGTTTCTCTCAATAGTGGATCTCGTCGACGACCGTGAATTTTTTCTCCTCCTTGAGCGTTTTCCCACATAAATTTGGTATCTCTTCTTTTTTATTGCTTAATCGTGTGTGTGAATCGATCCCAACAAAAATAACAAAGATGGAGATCCAACTATGAAATTATTTGTTGCATCCACACGCTTATGAGGTAAACCGTAGTATCGTATCATTTTGGTCGGGTAAATGTAACGTATGGAGGCTGTACCAAGAAATAGTCCATCTTTGACAAGTCGAAGAAGTAACTCTATCCAAAGTTTGAATTGAATGTAGAAATTCTAAAAATATATATCTAACACCTCCCTCACACCCATCTCCCTATAACCAAGTGTCAAATAAATTTCACAATAAATGGAAAGAGACATGATCCGAACTCGTGATCTCAATGTCATGTCTGTTCTGACGCCATATTGAGGCGTAATCTACCGAAAGTAGTCCGAATTCGTAATAGATCCAGAAATGCATAACTAACAAGGCGACTTTCCTCTCCCAAAGCTTGAGTACTGAAATACAAATAAAATCATATGGCTTAGTACCAAAAGCCTATTTGCTTTAAGAAACTTACTGCAAGATGCCAATCAAAATAGATATGCTTTGATGTCACGAGTTAGAATGAAGCTGATTGCATTTATTCCCACCAGAGACTAGAGAGATCAATGCATCGCCCAAGTTTCAAATCCAAAGGCCATTCGCATGAGGGAGAAGACCTCAGATTTAGTCAGTTTCATCACACAGGACATGAAAAAAGCTTCGGCGAATTGACATATAGGAGGAAATAACTGATACTCAAACTTTGCATTGTATCAAAACTCGTAATTCATCATAATACCCAATGAAAAATAAAATAACACGACCACAGTCCTAAATAGCTTACTCAATGTAAAATGTAAGCCAATTTTGTCCTACAGTTTCACTTTGGAAAGACTGAATGGTGCTAGAGCCATGACAAAAATGAAAGCGAGAAATGATGAGCAGAGAAATGATGAGCAAAGAAGACACGGAATAAAATTTACCATGGCACAAGTTTCTTCCATAATATCAAAATTGATGTTGCGAAAGGCGCAAGCGGACAAACCTAAACTTAACTCAAGCCATTTAGAATGGACTCCACATCAGGAGTCACAGTGGCGAGCCCATTGAGCTCTCCTAGTATGCAACAGCTCTTGTTCTGAATATCAACAACTGCAACATCCTGTGCAAACGAGCTACCTGGACCAGTGGACACCTGGACGCAAAAACATAAGATATGAAATCATTCCGATGTCAAATAAGCCGATTACATTAAGTAATGCGGTCGTATCAAACTTCACTCTTCCACTTTTGGATTTTCAGAAAGTAATGCGAGCGTCGTGAATTGTCAAGTACTTACATCAAAAAGGGTGTCTCCAAGCTTAAGCTTCACTTTGCCACTTTTGTATACCAGCAACTTTCCCATATGGCCTTTCGGTAACTCATCCAGTCTGCATGTATTTCCTATAGGAGCTGCACCAGGTGGTCGCTGGCTGCCAGCAGCTGTATCAACACCCTTAGCAGCCGCCGGTCGTTTCTCCATAGGCAAAGCGAATGGCAACTGAAGGAACAACATCTTCTTAACTGGTAAATTATCGTGCCAAGCATCCTTCAACAAGAATTAGAAGTATCAGCGTTTTCTGTTAGCAACCACGTTGAATATTCGAATTTGGAAAATTTTCACATTTCTTACCAACAGATCAAGATCTTTGGCAGGGTGAGTTCTTTCCGCGTTCTTCGCAAGCTCCTCATAGTCTTGAATTTCTGCATAGACCAGTGTAAATCTCTGTTAGCTTTCACTACCAAAGAGAAAATACATGTGGCACAGGTAAACAGGATCCCGCCATTAAGGGCCTAAGAAGGTGAAAAACTGAAAGTTATGCAGCTTTCACCTCAAATACTGTGACACTAAACATTAAGGGCCTAAGAAGTTTTATCTCTTGTTCTTGTACCAGGATTCACAATCAAAATTGCATGCTTGACGAGGATACAGCTAATATATTTACTGATCCTTCAAGATAATACATTCATTACACATATGTAAACCTCAAGCATAATGAACCTCACAAAATTTGAAAGTTGTGTTGGATTTCGATTTCTAGTGCAGTTCCTCCATATAACAAATGGATTTTGTTTTGTCCTCAGACTCACTTCCAGATAGATATATTCTTTCAGTTGGATTCAGAATTCGCATGCCATTGTATAATAGTAGAAAAATATTAAGAGCCCTAAGGCCACGAAAGTGCAGAAAGAAATTGAGTAATATGCAATTACCTGGTTTTCCAGAATAAGGCTTCCGCATAGGAACCCTTAGAGGATGATAGCCATCATAATTCTGCATAGAACAATCCCAACAAAATATAGTCGCTGTAAAGACATTATTATAAAGAGGTGAATAAAAAGGCAAACAGGTAAGCAACACAAACGAGCAACAAAAGGCTTATGACCATATACGGATCAGTTTCCCATTGCTCTTTGTAGTCATCATCGTGGTCATCCTCCATATCTGAAGAATAAATTTCACCAGAAACAGTAGGAAATACAATGCAGAGAAGATTCAATCAGATGTCCAAGGTTTGATAAATAGCAAGCAGTCGTTATATCATATTTCATATGAAAATACCTTCAGTTTTCGGTTTGGACTTAGAGTCATGAGTATGGTAATTTGTAGATGGTGTAGAAGCCCCATAGCCAAAGGCAACTTGAACCGGGGTATCTGCCAAAACCGAATGAGTAGTACAAAGTAGATTATGAATTGGACACAACATCTGGTTTTGCAGTATAACATCAGTTGCTCATCAACATGATTGTTTTGATCTTTTGAACTTAATTCAATTCGTTCTGTAGAAGAGAAGAAGAGAAAATTATGCAATGACAATCGAGCATTATGTGATTAATCCCATCATGCACTACCCAAAAATGGTTTGAATCAATGACGAACTGGTCCAAAATATGCATTTCCCGGGACTTCCCCAGCTTCATGAGAAATCAACTATGACAATTACAGAGCGAACAGGCTTAGCTGGAATAGCCAAACAGATCACACCAGGAGTGAAATAAGAATTACTAGTCAAACAGAGCTAAAGGCCGCAAGGATAGGCGATCATAACTTCCTCCTGTATAGAATTGATGGAGCCACATTGGCTTACAGTTGAAAGACACTCACTGATGCTGACCCTAATGAAATAGGATCTTGGGAGCAACAAATACAGCGAGATGTATGTTCTTTTCAAAGTTTCATGTCAAAAGAAACCACGGGAAAAACAAAAAAAGCACTCACGCTTCTTCTCAACTTTGGGTCTTCCAGCTGCCAAGCTATCCTACACAGAGGAAACACAGCTAGTTACATATATACAAGAAAAGCACACATTCATTCTAAGCTCATCAATAAATCTACACGAATCTGTTTGCTTGCAAATTGATCAAACAAGCGTAACTTAGCGTGATCTTACTAGTTAAAGTTGGTATGTTTATCATAAGCAAATCTACAACTCATTCAGACACAAAAGTGTAGACTTTGTTATTCTCCTAGGTAGCTAGGAGCAGAAGGGTCCCCAGATAGGATTTCACATACAACAAAAGGTTTAAAATTAGGGAGCAAATTCGCCAAGATTCATTACATTAAAGCGCCGCATCAATTCCTTAGCTTTTGCAGACTCAAACTCATCCTTGACCTCACTGCCATCATAGAGAAAACCAATGATCATCAACATCAACAACATCGTCACAATCAGAGACTATTGCATCAAAAACTCGTCAATAAAACCATATCATCAAACAAAAGAAAGACTAAGACGTCTTAACCACCGGCTTGGCATCCTTCTTCGGAGGAAGCTTCGGAATAAACTTCATCTACATCAAACACCAAACAAACAGAAATCAATTTAATGAAACGAGTGCCTTTACACATTGTATCAATCAAGATTACGCTGAAAAATCTTCAGATGATGGCATTGGTGCAGACCTTTCTCTGCACGCGCTTGGCAGGGTCCGGCACATTACGATCCATTGTAATCAGCCTACAAATTCAATCAATGCTCATCACACCCCAACAAAAAATTGCAACTTGATCAAGAACAAAAACAACCCACAGAACCCAAAGATTCAAACTTATGGCACAAAAACTCAAACTTTTAAAATCAACCCGGTTGACAAATTTCCCTAAATAACCCCAATATGAAGAAATTGGCAATGCCCACCACTAACTTGATCAAGAACATGGACTACCCACAAAACCCAAATATTCAAACCCGAACCCAATAACACCAAAACTCAAAACTTTTATGATCAACCCAGTTAAGCATCTTCACAGAACAATCCCAATAAGAAAAGATTGCCATTGCCCCCAAAAAATTACTTGATGAAGAACATGAACAACCGTAAAACCCAAAGATTCAAACTTGAACCCAATAACACCAAAACTCAATCATAACCCAGTTGAGCATTTTCACCAAACAATCACATTATGAAAAGATTTGCATTATATGGATAAAAAGGACAACCCTTTTAATCCCTGTGCGCGCCGCCGGAGAAGTGATCAGCGGCGTCGGCGCTGAGGGGCGGTGGAGGAAAAAAAGGGAAGAGAGAGAGAGAGAGAGAGAGATTGCCTTTGATTAAAGGGATTACCGGCGCCTGCTTTGCTGATTTTTGTGTTATCTTCTGTGAATTTCGGTAGGAGAAGCAGAGGGAGAAACCGCAGGGGAATTTTTTCAATTTTTTGGGTCAATATTCAAGTTTTTGTTTTCCTTTTGTTTGTTAGGAAAGATCATAAATTTTAATTTTAGATGCTGAGATCTGCAAGTAGTCATGAATACAATGCTCAAGTAATCTATAGCATAGACACGCATAAGCAAATAAGGTTTTTAGCATTGAACAATACTCCATTCGGGTCCTACAATCATCGCAGTAGTGATGCTTTTACTACTAAAATACAATAGTAACATTACCTAAATAGTTATCGAGTTTAATGGAAAATAGATGAGAAGAAGGCCAGTGAAAGTTGCATATAACACGACTTCAGTACATTTGATGGAAAAAAGACCTTTTTGTATAAAGATTTTGACTGATGTTTAGACAACCTTTATGCCCATATGTTACTCCGAAAATCTATATAGGGGTACACGAGACTTTGACAAGCCTTTATGTATAGCACATTTCTACCAAGTCGAGATAGCTATCTATTGAAGTTCAGCAAAAACTCAAAAACCTAATCTATTACAGCATGTTATCATCAGTTTTGTACAGAAGAGTAGAATATAATGTTATGCTGCGGAGATGATACCTAAATCACATTATGACAATAACTTGACTACATAAAAACATTGCTAATAACAAATACAAAAACAAGTCTAATTTTCAGCCTATGCCGAAAACAAGACTGCACGATATGACAACAACTTCCTGATCCTAATTTCTTCCAGCCTGTGCCAACTGCGAAGACGCGATCAATTGTGCCATCACGGTGGAATACTGGATGGCGGCATGCTGTGAGGTATACTGGTCCGAGAGGCCATACTCCACGAAATTTGGTTCAGTGTGAGTGAACTGACCAGGGAGCGACTTGTTGGATAGAGTTTCTTGTACTATTTCCAGAAACTCTTTCATGATCTGCTTGGATTGTTCGATTGAGGAGATTGGAAGATACTCCACCTGCATTGTTGAAAAACACTAGTGTCAACCACCGAACTATATCTTAGCAAGGGCTTTAACGCCAAAAAGAAACTACAGATTGGGCGTGAACAGAGAACTTTACTTTCGGTTGCTCTGTCATCCTTGTCCTGAAACTCATTAATAGATACAAGAATATGAACATTAGGAATGTATATACTGTATACAAAAGCCCCTAGACAACCATCGAACATTCACGTCGACTCTGATTGTCTAGGCGCTAGAAGGTGGTCTAATCACCCCACACCACCGAGCGCTTTATGCAATATTTGCCTGCTACTATCTTATGTTCATTTGGAGCTCACAACATTTGAGTAACTCAAGGAACCTTTAGCTGAATCATCAGAACATATTAAGCTATAGTGCAGCATTCTATTTCCATGACAATATTCCTAGCGTATGTAATCACTTTCCAACGTCATTATAGCCCTGGGGCACGTGGAATCCCTGTGTGAATCAGCAAGGACCCTATCCAATTCTATGATACCGCTCATTGAACAAAAAAGATGGCACTTTGAGGAAATACCTCCATTACAATCCCCCTCATGCTCTCCGAATGACTCGGAAAAACCTTACCCACTCTCACCCTGAAGTCACCGAGCCGATACTGAAGCCCCTGCACACAACCACCAACAAACCACACTCATAAGCAACAACCACCGTGATTTCCTTACAATGCAAACCAAAAGTCAAAACTCGCAAACAAGTTCAACCTCAAAATTGAGCATAACCCTCAACTTATACGATTGCAGCTTATCCATGATCGCCTGAATCGACACATCTGCCTCCACAATGATCCGCGGCCCACGAACCACAAAATAATACTTGTATGGTTCATCCGGGATCGATATCCCAAGAAAATCACGTGGGAATTCCGCCACCATTGCCTGATCTGCTCGCCCAAAACATCACAAACATGAGCAAGGCTCTGAAATTCATGTTGAGAAACAAATCTCACCAAGTTTTCAAGCTAAGAATAACACCAGATTCACATAGAAGACTCAAAACCAGGGAAAAAAGACCACGGGAAATAGAAATTCACTGAAACGAACAATCCCTCAGGAGTACAAACCCAATACCATCTTCAACCCTAAAATACAGTCTCACTATTTATCATAACTTGTCAAGAATGATTTGCTCATTGATCAGCAACCTTTCCCCCAAACATATCGTCTAAGCATCAGAAAACCATCAGTGTTACAACATGGATAACACTGGCTACATCTTTTCCCCCATCCTACACTTGACGAGATATCCTGGCTTATTGCCTAAGCCTTAAACTATTTATTATAACTCCTACGAGTCTAATTTGAACCAATAACGCAAAAAAGCATAATGATCTTCTATAATCTGTTCGGACTAACACATCAACAATCAAAACATCCGACAACAAATCCAACCTCTAACGATCGGCTTATAAAAAGTCACCACGGCCTTCCACCTCCCATCTCTCACCCCATTAATCGACTCAATGCACTGAGATATATCATTGAGGATCTGTGAATTCGCCGTCGACCCTGCATTCGGGTGCCAGTGAAGAACCCTAAAATTGACACAGAAAAAAGACGAAAGATTAGATTTTGAGAACTTGGGTTCGATTAAATTGGGGAATTTGCGATGAGATTTGAAGGGATTGAGTTGGGGTAAGGTGATTACCATTTTGTCGGCATTGTTGTGGTGTTCTTGATCGGAGACTTTGAAGTTCGAAGCTTTGATGTTCAACAGTTATCGTCGAAGTGAAGGCTGTGACAGTGTGGAACCAATCTTCTGTTTAGGTTTGTGTGCTTCGTTTAACCATCCTACTATAGAAAATTATTGCTCCCTGTCTACCTCTCAAAAAAAAATATAATTAATTAATTAATTTATATATATATATTTTTTTAATTATAAAGATTAATTTATTCATTTTTTTTATAGGAGTGAGAAAAAAATAAGAAAAAAATAATAGTTTGAATTGATATGATATAAATTAAATGGTATAGATGTTGTTATTTTGGTAGGAAAAAAATTTATAGATAGAATAATATTATAATTTAATTAGGACATTTTAATTTAATAATAGTAAGTGTTGTACTTCCTTCGTCACAGATAGATTACGATGTGTTGATTTGACATGATTATTAAGTAATGCATTAACTTTGTGATGTTTTATCTTTATATCTTTGTGAGTGAATAGAAAAAATTGTGAGTGGATGGAGAGAAAAAATAATAATAAAAAGAAGATGATATGATATAAAATAGAAATAGTTTGAGCTTTTTGGTATTTTAAAATTACCTAAAATGAAAGTATTGCAATTTATGTGGTATGCCTATTTTTAATAATGTGTCATAATTTGTCTGAGATAGAAGGAATAATTTTTTAGAACGGAGGAAGTAGTTTGATTTGATATTTCCTTCATCTTTAAAAAATATCAAAATTTTGTAAATTTCTCCATTCAAAAAAAATGAAACTTTATCATAAAAAAAAATTGAGTTAAAATTTATTTGACTACTCTTATTATTCATTTCATATCGCAATATCACATGTTATTATTATTTTTCTCACTACTCCACTCTCATTCACACTCTTAAATGACAAATGAGTCATTTACACCGAATTCAATACAATATCTTAATACTATTTTCAGTCAATTTATTTCGTTTACTTTGGAATGAAGAAGTGGAAATTATCTATAAATGTGCTTTTTTTTTCTTTCAATTACGGATTAGTGAAATCCTTCTTTTTTTTCTTTTTTTTTTTTACGTATAGTTCATTGTTTGAAAAAAAAAATCATCCTTGATCTGATTTACCCTTCAATCAAATACATTTTTCTAAAATTGTGTCTCAATCAAAACGTTCCTTTCTTTATTACACCTCAATCAAATCCCAATTTGCGGATAGTTCATTTTTTGAAAGAAAAAAAAATCATTATTGATCTGATTTACCTTTCAATCAAATAAACTTTTCTAAATTTATGCATCAATCAAATCTTTTCTTTCTTTATTGCACCTCTATCAAATACCACTTTATCCCATCCTATTTTCCCCAAATCCTCAAATATGACACATGATTCCTCGTCCACCTCCCACCATATCCACCATATCCACTATATCATCATCATCATTAATTAAACAAACTCCACAACTAATAACATATATACCACTACCATCCTCAGTCGGCCCAAACAGCCCATCGTCGTCTCGGCGGCATGCTCGATTATGAATGAAAATAGAGTGTGTCCAAGATTGGCTAATGTTCGATGTTTCTTGCATAGTGGTGTGGAGGCTGGTAGATTTATAATGGATGTGCCTTTGTTTACTCTCTCATCGCCTCATGTAGGTGCATATGAAAGGGCGACGATACTTAAATTTATTGGTTCATAGGGCAATCTATCCTGGACTGCTCGGTGAATGGACTTTTTCCAGTTTTAGACGATGGTGCGCTGTTTATGTCGACATACAAGGAAATGATATGAGAGAACTCAGGGAAGAATCAGTAGATCTCTTGGTGCCGATGCTGCTTGAGATGCTGATGATGTTGGGATTCTTCAATGGGTTTTTAGGATTACCTACGATTTACGCACTGTTTAGCCAGAAATGTGCAATGAATTACTCAATTGTTGCGCACTGAATACTCCGTCGATGTCCGATGACAAACATGGTGGATAATGATGATGACGGCGCACTGAGCACTAGTGACGCACTTCCTTCACCATGGCCAAACAGTGTGCATTGTACTTGTGCATCATTTGTTACGGAACGAAGTTATAGTTCATTTGGACGCACTCTTTCTATCCGGAAAGACACTGTTTTCATTCTTAAGTGTACTGTTTGTTGGTGGCAGCTGCGATGGTGATGGCGGCAGCGGCGACTGTGCAACATTAGGTGAAAAAATTAGGTTAGGGTTTAAATATTATTGTATACTTATTTACTTTAAGGAATTGTTATTTATGTAATGATTGGTGAAATATTCACCTTTCTTTTTTGATTAAAGGGTAATATTGGAGTTTTAATTTTTTAGTTATTGATTGATAATTAATAAAATACAATTGCACCAATGAGTAACGAAATTTTTTTTATAGAACTTCTACGTAATTGTCTCAACGAAGAAAGTATATGATTCATAAGATGAGTTTGATGAATTTATGATTAATCTCATGTTGTTATGTGTAGTTGGCCACAGATATGATTATGTAAGGTTATTCCTAAATATGTTTATGTGTGGTTAGTCACGCATGTTGTTATAGTTAATAACAAATATTTAATTTGGATTGATTTAATAGTGTTTGACTCAATCTTATTCTTAAAGGTTTTGGATTCGAACCCCACTAAGGTTCAAAATGCAGGTTGGTTACGTCCGTTGGCTTCGACCAATGCTGATGGGGGGCATCTTACCAGTGTCCGAGGGATTAGTTGAGATACGAGCGAGCTGATTCCGGACACCCTTGGATCATTTGGACTGAAAATAACAAATGATATAAAATAAGTTATTTTATTTTTATTTTTTTAAAGAAATTTTATCCATCATAAAAGATTTTATAGATCTGTTTGAATCCCAGAAACAGTTAATTTTTTAACGAGTTGATATGCATGTGAACCATCCATGATTTACTGTCAGATTGACAATCAGTATAAGGGTAAAATTCCTTGTTCAACAAACGATTTTGTTTTTCTACATTGGGATTAATCTATAAGTTTGAGTTTATATTTATCGCATATATTAACATCTAAACAAAATTACATCCTTTGAACGACTCATTCGTTAATCTAATGTGGATTTTACATCTCGTGAACTACTTTTAACTGCCGCCCCAATTTATAGCAAGGACCAATCGCCTACGCTTTACACTTGTTTGCATCTCTAAGCTCTGTCTTGTCACACTGTACCAATTAATCAACCATAGAATATATAATGGGTAACACAGAACACTTTTTCCAAATAATTACATTTGCAATTTTTCAAAGACATTTTGCAATTTTGCAGCAAACTACAAGAACAGGCTACTCATCAAATCATTCCCCTCAACTGGTGAAAGTGCTCTTTCAATCGATCGATTCTTTTTTTTTTTATTTTTCCGATAAGTTGATCGATATCAAAGGAGCAAGCAGAGAAGGCAATGGTGGATGGAGAAGATCCAATCACATCTCCTCTATTCAGACCTTACAAGATGGGCAAGTTCCATCTCTCCCACAGGTACCAATCAACACCTCCAATGATTCATGGATCCATTTCATGTGTGTTTTTGACCAAGTGGGTTGTGTCTGACGGCGTTGGGGAACAGTTTCTCTGTTGTCTGAATTGAATTAGGGTATATGACTCAGTACATATTGACTTGTTAACCTTGTCGTGATGGGAGTACTTGTTGTTGTAGTACTGTGTTATATGATGATGTGTTGTTGTCGTTGTTGTGGTGGTGGTTGTGATGGTGGTTTGTGTGTGCAGGGTGGTTCTGGCGCCGATGACGAGGTGCAGGGCGCTGAACGAGTTGCCAAATCAAGCTCTAGTCGAGTACTACACCCAGAGATCCACCCGTGGTGGGTTTCTGATCACTGAGGGAACATTGGTTTCGCCAACGGCTCCCGGGTTTGGTTTCTTGAACTTCTGTAATTGGTTCGATTGGATTTGAGTAGAAAACTCTTGAATAGGATGCTGGTTGTGGCATCAGTTTTGGTGGTTTTGTCAGTTCCGATTTCTGAAACAGTGTCAAAAGACACTCGTTTATAGCAAAGGCCTGGTTAAAGGATTTTGCACGCAAGTCAATACTTCAAGTCAAACACGGTCAGGTTTGAGTTCGGAAGAATGCGATCAGGAGACCCTTGACATGACTGTCTGACAACTCCGACCAATGGGCCTGAGCAATTTAGTCCAGGAGTTCTCGTTGCACAAAACATTTTCACTTACGTTATATTCGGGGTTGAGAAAATTGTTTTGTGGTGCAACAAAATCGAACGAGGACAATGCAATTGGGGATACCTAATTTGTCAGTTTTCATGTGCGAATTTCAAAACCAGAAGCGGATAGCTTGATATGTTAGCATAGATACTAGGAAGCTCATGAAGTAAAACTTATTCCTGAGAGTTGACAAATTTACCAATCATTATATAGTGGTAGTGCTGTTTTGGTTCATTTGGGGATCAATATGTTGGCCAGGTTTCCACATTGTCCTGGAATTTACACCAATGAGCAAGTTGAAGCGTGGAAGAAGGTCGTCAATGCCGTCCATGCCAAGGGGGCTATTATCTTCTGTCAATTATGGCATGTTGGTCGTGCTTCTCATCCAGGTTTAACATTTCTAAAATAGCTTATTTTTCATGGAATCAAGCGGAGATCATACAGCGCCAGTATTATATTTGGTTTCCTTTGTAGTGTATCAACCTGGTGGTGGCACACCCATATCATCAACAAGCAAACCCATATCAAAAGCATGGAAAATACTGATGTCTGATGGATCTCATGCCAACTATCTCCCGCCTCGTGCTCTTACTACATCTGAGATACCTGCTGTTGTTGAGGACTATCGTCGAGCTGCACTCAATGCCATCAGAGCGGGTAAAGCTTCTTGCTCGTATCCAAGATTTTTTCAGGAAAGCATTGCCAGCAGACTATTTGTAGTCTATTAGTGAACACTGTCTTACATTTAAAGTGAGCTTAAGTTTCTGATGGTTCTAAGATATTGATAAGTAGATATGTCAAGTTGAAAGTGTCTGCACAGAACTGATGATAGTTACCTGATTCGACAGGTTTTGATGGCATTGAGCTTCATGGAGCTCACGGCTACCTCATCGACCAATTCCTCAAGAACGGGATCAACGATCGGCTAGATGAGTACGGTGGATCACTAGCAAACCGTTGCAGGTTCCTGATGCAAGTGATCAACGCAGTGGTTTCAGCCATTGGTGCCGAGCGAGTTGCTGTCAGAATGTCACCAGCAATAGATCACCTAGATGCCTCTGACTCTGACCCATTGGCTCTCGGCCTAGTAGTGGTCGAGAGACTGAACAAGCTGCAACAAGATCTCGGCTCCCAGTTAACATACCTTCATGTCACGCAGCCTAGGTATGTAGCACGAGGCCAAACTGAGGTTCGTAGTCAAGGCAGCGAAGAGGAAGAAGCTAGACTCATGAGGACATTGAAGAACGCGTATCAAGGGACTTTCATGTGCAGCGGTGGGTTCACCAGGGATCTAGCGATGCAGGCTATCAAAGACGAAGATGCTAATTTAGTCTCGTTTGGACGCCTTTTCATTTCTAATCCGGATCTGGTTCACAAGCTCAAGTTCAATGCTCCGCTGAATCGATATGTTCGAGCTACGTTTTATACACAGGATCCTGTTGTCGGATACACCGACTACCCTTTTCTGGGTCAAGAGCAAGCGACCAAAAGACCAGCGTCTCGATTATAACACGAGTTATAGTAGTATATGATCAATGTTAGCATGGCAGATATTTGGATGTAAGACTGTATTTGAATCCTATAAGATTAACTCGAACTTATCGGCTGTATGATAAACCTTTGTTAATCAATGTACGGCGGCACCATGTTACTGGCCAATTGCCTGGGAATCAAGTTTTCAAATGTTACAGTTCTGGTGTTCGATGACTGTAGGGGGATAGCACTGGCAGTATCAGATATTGTACATATACCCTACAGTAAAATTTAAGACGATCAAGTGTATTGAAACCTAAGGCGACTGAGGGGAATACTTGACTCTTTCCTTGGCCAAAAGACAAAGGCAACAGGCTAGTTAATCCTGACAAGAACATAATATTAACTTTGATCACATTGTTAGAGAAAAATTGGTCACTACAAAGCCAATTCTTCATGATTACTTTTCTACTGACCAAACTGCTCACATAACATGGTGTGAAACGGTTTTTAGTTAGTCTCATTGGAACATAGGAGCACCACGTATTTTGTACAAAATCGCCAAATCTGGGTTCTATGTACACAATCTTAATTGCTGCTAAAATTTGGATGGTTCTTGCAATCAAAATGATGGAGATCATTATTGACTTTGAGTGGAACTTTTTAGGAGTATATGTCACTCACATAGGTGTGAAAGCTAGAAGCAAGAAAACAACATGATACTATCAATTAATGACGTGAAAGTCGACTGTTCACTGTAGCACATTCTTTGATGAAAGATATGTATACCTCGTTGCGAACAATAATCCAAGATAAAATATGAAAACAACGGAATAATAAAATCAGCAAATAAATCGAAATCAGTAGAAAATGAATGACACCAGATTTACGTGGAAAAAACCCTAAAGGGGAAGAAAAAACCCACGGAATAACAGAAATCCACTATTAAATAATGATTTATAGTGTTTTCTGAACCTAATCTTTCAACCTCACTTTGTGTGCATTCAAACCCTCTGAAATCGACAAACAATAACCTCTACCGATCTACAAACGTCGTCCTCTTTGGAACCCTAAAAAACAAGTTATTTATAGGGTCCACCAATAATACAGATCTGGAGCACGTCGTGCCCGCGACCCAGGTTTGTCGCGCTCGCGACCCTGGCCAAAAAAATCTCATGTGCTTCCGTTCGCGCATCTGATACTCTTTAAAGTTTCGCATACTCAAGACAACATCAACAATCTCCACCTTGACTTGAGTAGACGTACTACAACCAGTGAACCCAACTAGCGATCCTCCTGTGTCATATCCTGATACGTCTTTGCATCCCTTATTCGCGTGGAGGGATACACCACCACACTATTCAGCAAGAAGTGATGTGAATCAAGTCCAAACACCGCTTGAACTTGATCTTAGTGACTCCCTTGGTTAGCATATC